>QLOR01000018.1:0-13301 GCA_003313825.1 Sarcodon aspratus
TCTGCAATACAGAAATATAAGAAGGTATTCGGTAAGAGCTGTTAGGATTGTAACCAATAAGCCAATCCCATAGACAGCGGAGTAGGGGAAATCGTTTGTCCTTTGGCTCCCAATCCCTCATAGATCGAACAAGAGCACTTGGTTTGTAGGTGAGGGCATCGATAATTGATTCCACATTGTACATCCAATTCAACCGGAGAAGGTCAACGACTATATCCTTCTCTTGTCTAAATTGCACAAGTCCATGGGGCTCAGTAGCCTCAGAGACTAAAATTGAGATATCAGTCTGCTCTTCATCCCTGACCATATGAACAAGATCTTGAAGGGTTGATGGACTAGCACCTGACTTAGCCCACTCAAGCACTTGGCTAATCCAGGAAAGCTTTCGAATGTTGACAGAACTGTGGAGTTGATAATCTAGGAGAAGAGCCAATGTTTTCTCTACTTGTGGGGTAGAACGAAGTAGATGATGACGGAGGTGATCTTCTGCAGTTTCAAGAAGATGTTGATCAGATGTAGGGACACCAGGTCCAAGTGGTGGAATGGAGGAGAGATGGTGAGCTGTAAAGATACAAGCAATAAGGCCAAACTGCCTCAAAGCAGTATGAGAAATATTTGTCTAAAGTGAGGTGAGTACAAGTGGATAATGTAAAATCCAACATCAAACACAAAACTCACCTGTATCTGCAGGTGTTCAGCAACGATGGTCTCTACGTTAGCATTCCAGCCATTCAAATCAGCCCCATTTTTGACCCAAATGAAAAGCTTTTCCATCCAGGCAGGAACCTCTGACTGGCCAACATGCCAAAAGTTCCAACACTTCAGATAGCATAAGAGTAGCAGAATCTTCTTCTCAACAACCAAGCCTTGATAACCAACTAGATCCTGAATCAGGAGCTCAACTCCAGCCTGATTCCGGAACGACACTTCCTGCTGATTGGTCTCATTTTCCAACACTGAAGCACGATCTAGCTGAAAGACAGCAGATTTAGCATCTTCCAATATCTCAGGTAGAGGACGCTTCATAAGAGATTGAATATTGGGCAAGCTCTGGGCAGATCCTTTTGTAGAGACACCTGATTGCTGTGATGATATTTGTAACGGTGAGAGATGGGTTTTCTGTGGAGACCATATAAATCATGGTACAGTTCAGAATCAATAATATAAATACCTTTGAAGGACCACCACTTCTAGAAAGTGAAGCTGCACGTTCACGTCTCTTTCCTTTGTCCACTGGAGCTGGCTATGTATTCAAAAAGTCATATACTGGACACTTAATAAATTTAAATATAGCTCATACAACATGGCTTGGAGCAGATGTTGCTCTCCGAACAGGAGGAGCTGGTGGCAATAGCCTACCACGAGTATCAGAAATGTTTGGAACCTGACGAGGTTCATTAGACTAAAAAGTATATCAGACATTTGATAAAATAGGGCAATGAAGAGAAACATACATTTATAGTTTCTTTATTACCTCCAGATAAGCTGGCAGGCTGAGATTGTGAACGCGAAGACATATTTTCTGAGGGCAAGTTGTAAGAAACAAAACAGAAGATTATAACAATCATGAAGAAGAAAATGTCATGTTATTCAAGATGACTGAATGTGTTTGAAAGACAAAGCTTATAACAGCCAAGATATGTGGATGCAAAAAAAAAACACATTCTCAAAGATAACATGATTTCAAGAAGTACATGTAGCAGAAAGTGAGAAATAAATTACAAAAGAAAGCACAAACATGTTACTAAAATGAATAAAATAGCAAACAGCCATGGTAATCAGGTGACAAGAAAGAAAAATGTTACACATTCCACACACACAAAAAAGGTACAAAACTAATAATAGATCTAGAATTCAAAAGAAAAAGACAATACATACTTGGCTTATCTCACAGATGGATTTTGTTAATGACCACGTTACCAAGCCTTTGTTATCTGGTAAAAATCTTGTTAGAAACCAACAAAATGTTGAAAAGAGAACACATACAGTGCAATCTGAAAGTCAAAAACCTGACCAACCAGGCCAAGTTGGGAGCCCAAGTGATGGAAGCTATGGAAGCACACTGTGAGGAAAGTGCGCCCGTAACTGATGATCACGTGACAACCGAAAATCACGTGACTTGAGCCTGTTGACACTACAGGACGCTTAGGAATCTGGTTTAAATGGAAAAAGGGGACTTACAAGTACTGAAGAAGTGTTTTTGGATTATTCAGGGCCAAAAACAAAGAGGCGATCTGTAAAAACCAAGTCCGTGGTAAGGGGAAGTGAGGGGGAGGGGAGAAAAGCGAATCGAGCATTGATGAAAATTTCCAAGTGTCGACTCGGCAGGATCCGAAGATCATGTGACCGACGTGTCGCACTGTGTTTGTATTCAGCATTTCAACACGCGCTCGGTAAGATCCGAATCGAGCGTGCCTGCCACGTTTTGATGTCGACGCTCTTTTCTTTTTCTTATCTCCCCCCTCCTTCTGTCCTCCCCCCATCTCTGCCCCATCCCCACTCCAACCTGCACCCTGCGCGTCTCCCGTACCGCTGTGCTCAAGACCAGCACCTTTGTTTGGCCGTGCTCAAGACTTGCACGTTGAGATTCGATGCTCAAAACGAGTGCCGAATCTCAACTTTTTTCTTTTTCCCTCCATTAAGTTTTTTTTCTTGTTTACTTGTCCTGCTTTTTTACTGACGCCTCTCGCCCTTCAGTCTACAACGGCCAACCGGTCCCCTCGCCATGGTAGACAACGCCCATTCCCTCAAAGTTGAGATTCGACGCTCAAAACTTGCGTCAAATCTCAACTTGTTTTATCCCTTCCTGTTTTTTTACAGCCGCGCCTCTTGCCCTTCAGTTGACGATGGCCAACCGGTACCCTGGCCGTGGCAAACGTGCTCATGCCCTCCATGTTGAGATTCGACACAAGTAACTTGCGTCGAATCTCAACTTTTCTTTTTTTTCACTCAGTTAAATTTTTGTGCCCCCTAAAACTCGTTTCCGGGACAAGTTTTGAGGGGCATATCATTTCTATTATTTAAATATATGTGCCCTGTAAAACTCGTTTCCGGGACGAGTTTTGAGGGGCACATCTTTTCTATTATTTAAATAGATGTGCCCTATAAAACTTGTTTCTGGGACGAGTTTTGAATGGCACATCTTTTTCTGTCTCTTATCTTGGAGGGCTTGGTACAAGTAACCACTGTCTTCTACACTTGATTATCTGCTTTACAGGTTTTATTGGGTGCCCTGTCGGCAGAGCGTGATGACCTAGTTTGGCACTGGTCGTCATCACGCTCAAGCCCACGTTATCTTGCTTTATAGGTTGTATTGGGTGCCCTGTCGGCAGAGCATGATGACCTGGTTTGGCACCAGTCATCATCATGTTCAACCCTGTGTTATTTGCTTCACAAGTTTGTCCAAAACTGCTGTGTGGTTCAAACTTGGTGGTAAGTTTCTGTACATTGTCATGACCATGCTAACCATTCTATCTCCAGAAAGTTTCTTTCTGTGCTTATCTTCTCATGAATGGTATGTCTTGAATTAGACCTTTTCTCATGTTCATATCTGTTGTTGCAGGTATTCAGTTGTTGTTGTTTAGAAAGGTTTCTTTTCATCCGCTTCAATGAAGCAGATCCACCCAGGGCCCGGGTTGGCATCTGTGGAGAAGCACTTTTTGTCTTGCTTTTATTGTTTTATGGCTTGGGATGGAAGAACAAAAATGGTTTGGGACTTAGTCACAAAAAACTTAGTAGTAGACCAATGACACAGCCAAAAGGCCCCACTTTTCTGTCCGACACAAATGTCACATGACCGTGTGAATGTACTGACCGATCAGTGCCATCAAGATATATAAATATTTGATATTGAGCTTCTATTCCTTCCGCAACTTCCCCACCCTATCAATCTCCATCTCAGCTGTACCACAATCTATATTCCCTACAGTCCCTTAAACTTGTTTTGTGGAATAAGATATCCCATTGGAAAAGATAAACACGTTCCAACTTATCACAGATATCAACATCGTAGCAATTCCCAGTGTTTCGATCACAATATCATTTCAGGGTGATCGGAATGATAGAAGCCTGGTAATTCATAACAGTTATCACTCTTGAATAATCAGAACATCTCAAGCGATCTCTGATAGTACAATTGACCTTAAACATGTCTTGGAAAAGTTCCATCAGAAGTTGAAGAATGTGACGTCTCAATTAGAAAGTCAGGTGGTCAACAACGCTATAGCTGCAAGGCAATCTGCACTGTTAGCTTCTTCATTTATTTGTCACATTCTGGTACTGATCAACACTTTAAAGGACCATCTTGAAGATCGAGCATGATATGTTTGAACAACAGAGCAAGGATTGTCAGGATCTACGCCAACTCCACGTAATAGAGGAGGCCTGTATGGTGAATGTTGTGGTTTCTGCAATTCTCAATCCAAGTATGTTATATCGTTGACTGTTGTGATCCAAGCTTATTGTATATCTACAGTTAGGTTCACATGGGATGTCGAATGTTTTATCGAGCATTCAATGAAGCCGGCCTTCCGAAATTACATACCAAAGGAGAGACCACTCGCTCTTACAACTCCTACCACAGTCATGGATGTCCATGGCAGGATTCTCATATGGCATCTGCCTGGAGTATTTTTGCAACGTCGCATTGTACGTGCCATACTGTATACTATTGTCTCCACCTATTTAAAATACAACATACACTTCAGAAGCAAGTAAACAAGGCAGTCAACATGTTGAAAACACCCATGGAACGAAACATGCAAAAGAAGAGGAATCACAAGAGTTGGCGAAATAATGATTTTTCAGAAAACGAGGAGCTAAAGGGACTCCTTGATCTCTCACCAGGATGGTTTGCTCTAGCACATGATGTGGGTATTAATCAAAGTACTCAATCTTTTTTGACTCTATCTAATGACTTGGACTTGGTATTGAGCAGAACAATGAACAAGATCTTCTAGTATCTGTGGATCTTCGGAATCCAGCAGTAATGCCTGCTCTAGACGCATTGCATCGAGAAGAACAGCTAGTTAACGCCATCAACTACCTCATTGCCCCCGACTTATATGAGGCAGGATACAAGACGCTGGAGTACCTGCAAACTGTACCTGGTGACGTCTCCTAGTTCTGTGAAAAGTGGCCATCTGTGTCTTCTGGAATGGCTATTATAGTCAACAGAAAAACCAAGGAACATACCGACAAACATGGAATGTACTCATGTTATGACTTTCTGGTCACTGCGGGTGAGTATGATGAATGCACTTTGGATGTGGAGTCTCTAGATATAAAAATGGCATATGATCCTGGATGCATGACTGCAATCTGTGGAAAGATCTTTGGACACAAGGTACCAAACTGGAATGGGAGGTTGAGGGTATGTATAGCACATTTTTTCAGACGGAACATGTTTTACAGGGCAAAAACACAAATACCGGGTTATGTACAAGAGAAGGCTTATATTCAGATTATGGGTAACAAGTATGCTACTCAAACACAACCTTTGTAGTGCTCTGGTCATTCATGCCATAGTGTTATTTCATTAATACAACGTCAGCTACAACAGAATAGAACTAGAGGGAACGTCAAGTTTGAATATGATCACATGATGTGTTGATCCATCATTAGACACACGGTCACATGACTCAGTCAGCAGTCGGCTGATTTTTTCTTTTCCTTCTCGTCTTCGCCAACTCCCCCCTATTGTCTAACTCACCATCTATCTTGAAGTTCTAATCCAATATGCCTTTCGCAAGAAAACAGAACTCCAAAAAGTCAAACGACACATCTTCCGGTACAATCGGCAATAAGAAGAAACCTACCATCCAGGACTTCAAGGAAATACTACAAAAGTATGAAGCCCAATTCCACGTAACCTCAGGGAAGAAGATGAAACTACAGAGGGAAACCCTGGAAGATACTATTGTAGTCCAGATTATTGAGCATGGGATCACTCTTAGTGACAAACCTTTGGGTGACGTGGCAAAGATAAAAAAGGTTTGTCTTACATGCTATCTGTAATAGTATCATATATTGATATGTGCATGTGCATTCAGTTGATTAGACTTTGGTACAAGAAGAATCAAGCTGTTGAGGAGGATGAGGGTGGCGAGACCATCAAAAGTCTAGGTCTTGGCCAACAATGGAACCTCCGTCATGTTGTTTGGTTCAAGATGAAAGAGGAGATAAATCAGAAGATTGTTGACATTTTAGGAGAGCATCCAACAAGGTCAGAATACATTGGTGCTTATCAGAAAGCCACCAACAAAGTTATTGAGGAGCTTTCCGAAGACCAAACTATGATGGTAAATGGACTAGTATCCAAATGGAACTCTACTGGCCCTCCTGATGAAATCAAGAGAATGTATGTTATACTCAGTTCTGTTTAATATTGTTGTCTAACTACTTTTTCGTCTGGTTGTTTTGCATATAGCATGGCTTCTCGATATGCAGGCCAATACATAACGTCTTTTATTTCCAATATGAAGGCTCATCTAGGAATGGAAGTCATGATTTTCAGTGCTTGGACAATTCCTGATGGTACTGTGCAGACGAACAGGTAAAGCCTTTTTTTAAACACATGTTCCCTTTGCATAAGCTCATCTTCTATTAGAGCTGAAAGTTTCCATGCTGATGACCAACAAAAATTTATGCAGAAAGAGAAGAAACGTGTGGATGCATTATATAGTGGATGGGATGATATGATGGGAGAGCTTCTTGGTCAGTATCTATCAACAACCATCATACATACAGATAGCTGAAGATGTGCACAGGTGAGAAAGATAATGATGAAGATGAGCCAGCTCTCATCGATCCTTTACGACCTCTTGCTACTGGTGACCACTGACCGGGGAGTTACTTTTGTTCTGCCTGTGAATGACCATGGCATTACTACCATGCATGAATATGACCATCTCACCGGTGAGAATGGTTGGAAAACAAAGCATGTTCAGGGTTTATTCCGAAGTTTTGTCACCCACTACTACCGTAAGCAGACATCCCCTCCTCTAAGAAAGATTCTTATATGAACATGTTAACAGGGTTGGCTATTAAAAGCAGGACTGCATCTTTTCCTTGGAGGCAGTTTTCAGATGATCCCCATGCCTATATCCCAAAGAACAGTTTACCAACCCTGGACAATGATGAACGGTGGACAGATCCTTCCCATCTGCCTGTCAAGATCCTGGAGAGGAATATAGAGTTCTTCCGAAAGCGAGCTGATGATGATGCTTTGGACCCTCCTATCTGGTTTACTGAAACCCATATGATTGAACAGAAGGGTCGATACCGCAAGGGTGGAAAACAGAAGGCTCGAAATGTTGACACTACTGATGATGACGATGAAGATGATAAGGACGAGTCCAAGTATGCTCCGAGTCGTATGGATAGTGTGGAAAGGATGATCCAAGAAACCTTGGATAAGAACACATCTGAGTTCGAGGCAGAGTCAAATATTGATGACGTAGACTTGGATGGATCAGCTGTTGAAACCTCTCCCAACCCCACACAAGACTTGGATGATCAATTGCGAGGACAACCTAATTTTCATCCATCATCAAGTGATCCCTCCAACAGCCTTGATACTCTGGAATTCATGGCCGACTATCTGGCTCCACTTATCCCTCAATATCTAAATCTCCTTGTGGCATTCAGAGATACCCAACGGCTTGCTGTAGGTCATGTTTAACAGCCTAAACTGTCAGCTTACTCTAGTGCTTTAGAGATCTGATAATCCTCCGAAAGGAATCCTTCCTCCTTGGGCATCATGGACATGGGATTCAGAGTACCTGGATGAAACATTTCATCTGAACTTTGATACCAGCATTGACAATTTGCTATCTAAGACTTTATATGAAGGAAAGTTTAATATGCTGGTTAGCCATGTGTATATGGAACGGTATATTCTTGCAATCGGTTTGGCATTTCGGGAGATAAACCTAGTTAATGATACTGAGCCTGATGCGGACCTACAACATCTCCCTCCATACTTTGCGGCCTCTCAAGTGGACTTCTCACGTTGAGTGGAACTTGAGAGATTGTGCATTTCTCTGACTGCACGTCTCAATGGAAAGCCACAGCCTTCACAGGCTGAAGACCCTGACATAGTGGGTGGTCCATCCCAACCCATAGAGACTTTGGCAGCACAGGATACTGAATCTACAAAGTAAGCTCTTCAAAACTAAACTATGTGCATTTACTTGAGAAATATTAGATCTGTGGACAATGATGTTTCCGTCAATGAAAGTTCACGAAAACGTAGTGCAGAAGTTGAACCCCAGTGAGTTGTCTGATAACTGAATAGGCTCCACTCTTTCTAACATATTCAGGACAATGCTTGATCCTGCTCCAAAACGTGCAAAGGGTGCTCCAGGAGTGGACTCCATACAGAATCAGTCAGATCTCATTGGACGTCAAGATGAGATAGATGCATCGGAGGGTTCACGTTCTAAGGAAAAACCCTTGTGAGTTATCTTGAAGCCTAGCTATATCTGTAATCCTGGTCTTACCTTGTTAGGTCACAACCAGTTCGAACTTCAAAGAGGACTAAGCAAAAAGCTGTGGAAAAGGAGCCTATTCACAATCAAAGGCCCCAAACACGTGCTTCAACTAGTTCAACTCCTGCCCAACCTTCATGTCCAAAACACAAGCTGAATGCTCCTACCCACAGTAATACTAAGAAATCCAAGTAATTAGTTATATACGTCTGTCTAGTGTTGCCACGGCTCGGCTAAATGTCCGAGCCACCGGTCTGTAGAAAATCGAATAAATTACGTAAAATCATCAAAATATTTAGAGGGCCGATTTATAATTAGAAACCATGCTATAAATATTTTCATGATTTTATCTGATTTATTCGATTTTCTACAGACCGGTGGCTCGGACATTTAGCCGAGCCGTGGCAACACTACGTCTGTCTCTTTTTGTATAATTCTTAGCTTTCGTCTGATATGTGTATGAAATCAGCTGATCGTGGGAATACCCACTCGTGGGAAAGAACCTTGTTGATTTTGATCATTTGATGAATGCTACATGTATCTCTTTTTCCTTTTCTCTTTTCTCTCTAACTGGTTTCTGCTTGCTCCTAACTCTCATGCCAAAGGATCACACTGTGCAGGAGGTGAACTTCCTTTCCTGGAGAGCACGGAATGGTAAAATGAAGATTACCACAGCTCCTGTTCCACACTCGCCAAGTATTGCTTCTACCCCAGGCCGTTCATCTATAGGGACACCTCATGCACCAAAGTTCATAACTCCAGCCCATCTTGTGGAAACTGACACCATAGAAGGGTCTTGGCAAGCACCAGAGTTTATAGAGACAAGGGTGCCTCGAAAGCCTGGATTGGTAAGTACTACAGCTTCTTGTTGTATTTTCTGACCTTTCTCTGAGATAGTCTCAAAATGATATGCTACGTTCATGGATTGAAGTCCAAGACGAGTATTTATACCACATTTTGAGTCTTGAGACTCATGTTGGCAATTGGACCTGCCAGCAATGCCACAATATAAATGGTCACTTACGTTGCAAGGACTGTTTTGGTTCTCCCATTCTTTGCAAAGCTTGTTGTATGTCTGTCCATCAACAAAGTCCTTTTCACCATATAGAAAAGTGGTCATCTGGGTTCTTCACTGAGACAAGTTTAGACACAGAGGGCTTTGTGCTCTATCTTGGTCATAGTGGTGCTCCTTGCCCAGTGGAAACCTTAATAGATATGGACGAGGACCTGGAGCTGGAGGCTGCCAAAAGCAGAGTCATTGAGAACGATGATATTGACATGCTTGGAGAATGGGAGATCACTAATACAGACAACAGATCTCTTACTATAACTGTTGTTGATTGCAATGGTGTTCATCATCGACATGTTCGTTGGTGTTGTTGTCCAGATGCCCCATCAAAGGACATTCAGCTGTTAAAGGAACGACTCTTTCCTGCCAGTGTACATAGGCCATCAACTGCTTTCACCTTTCAAGTACTTGACTACTTTCACATTGATGCTGTGGAATGCAAGACCTCTGCTATGAATTTTTATTCAAAGCTGAAACGTCTGACAAACTACACCTTTCCTTCTCTTGTCTCTGTACGTTCTTGGCATCATAATTAGCTTCTACATGGAATGTACAATCTGATGTTTGGCAGGATCGTTACCGGGAGCTAATGCGTGTCTCACGTAAGTGGCGTTATCTGAAAAGCAAGATTCGAGCAGGCTTTGGTCATAATCCTCAAGACCCAATCAAGCCTGGAGATCTGGCTCTCTTCTGCCCAGCATGTCCACAGTCTGGGATTAACCTTCCATCTAACTGGCAAGAAGACAAGAATCAGTTAGATTAATCTTGTTTGCTTTACAACACATTCTAATTATGATTTCTACAGGTTGCTGTACCATCGGAGTGTTGTGATGGATGGTAACTTCTCTGCAGAGCACATGAAAATGCGAAATCCCCAAGATGATGTCGCTCTTACTGATGGATCTGGATATATGGTCAAAACATCTGATTATGAGAGCCACTTGAAGACTGCAACAGAGAATAGAGAGGTCATCTATCTTTATACCAGGACTTTCATATTTACATATGTTCTTTACTACAGAAATCCAAATGCCATAATCACAAGGCTGTCAATAGAACAAATATAGGAAACAAGAACTTGGAAGCTACAGGCATAGGAGCTGTTGCATGTGCCTGACATGGTTGCTTCTATAGATCTTGTGTATGTGATTTTCAGTTGGGAGAAAAGCATGTTTCACCTTTTCCTTTCCTTTTTGCCATTCTGACCTTTTGTTTATGTAGACAAATAAATATGGATTATGCTCTTCGCCAGGCTCTTGGCCAGATGGAAGACGTTCAGGAGTGTATACTCTGTTATGATGTGGCCTGCCAATTCATCGTGAATTTCCAAAGCAGGGTGGATGCAAACCCTCACCTGAATGTGCCAGATCAACTGAAGATAATCCCTGCTATTGGTGTATTCCATCTTGGAGCTCATATTAAGGAATGTTTTCCAAAATATTCTCTCAACTTTATCAAAGGTGCAGGACAGCTAGATGGAGAGATAATAGAAACATTGTGGTGGCCTATTGATAAGGTTGTAGGGATCACAAGAGCTATGACTAAGGCTCATCGTCGTGAGGTCTTGGATGATATGATGTATGACTCTAACTGGAAGAAGTGGGTGGGCATGGGTAATTATATCTTCAACTTTACTTTGTTCAGTATTTACTCCTGATATTTCTATTTCTACAGTTCCATCGCTTATCAGAAAGCGTAAGAATGCAGTGAAGAGTATACGAATGATGAAGTCCGAGTTCACAAAGCTCACTCAATCCCTTGCCCAATCTAGGGGTTTGGACATTTTAGAGCAATGGAGGAGAGATGAAGAACAGGCCCTACAGCATCGAGGAGATGCTCTTACCATCTACACAGTCAACAGAATCCTTGGTTTGTGCTGTTCCTAAAGTTCTTATATATGCCCAACTACAACAGCATTCTATCATAGCACCATCTCAAGCAGAGAAGAGATTGGAGCTCCAGGAGGCTGAACTCAGCTCAGGTCACCTAACTGGGGATATCGCTTGGTTAACAGATGGGTTGAACATTGAGGAGCTGCAGTATGGTTTTTTTCTCTATATATTTTAATGAAATGTACTGACCTTGGTTTTCAGAAGTAAGCTCCAGCTTGAAGTCAGAGCTTTGGGTCATAATCAATCAACCTCGGCTAAAAACAAGATTGCAGACAGACGTCAACATCTCAAAGGACAGATCGATCGATTCAACAAGCGTGCCCAAACAATACTTGGATATGATGTTGAAGGTGATATAATGACACAGTTCATTGGACAGTCTGGTCAAGATCTCGATCTGCAATTGGAAGATGAGGTAGATGTGCTACTAGATGAATTCAAGGATGAGCTAGATGACTCTGCTGCAACGGCAGAGGTCTCTCCAGAACAACTAATCATCATGCTCCCATCGTCATTCACAGGAGATCAACAAGCAAAGACATCTCTTGCATCTCTAGCACTACAAGAGCAAGAGCTTAGGGTTGGTCAAGCAAATGATGGGTTGGAAAAGCTCAGGAATGCTCTTGGACACAAGTCACTTCTATTTCGTACCAATGTCAGACAAGCAAACAGTCAACGGACAAAAACCAGGGCCTGGGGTGAAGTTGACAAACTAAATGTGAAAATACGAAGATATGTTGGAATGTACCGGAGAGCACGATTGGCTTTGAATAAGCTCTCTGCACCAAGGGACATATTGGATACATACAAGGAGATCACAACAGAACATTTAAAAATGTCCAAAGACATCACGGAGGAGAACAGGGTTGGCCAACGAAATGATATGATGGCTTGGTTCTGGAGGCTGGACAATGGTGTATCAAATGATGATTGGATGACAGAATGTAAGTTTGCATTTTATTCTGCTCAATAAGTCAATTCATAGGGTGGAACAGTTTATCGAGTCAACTGGTTACGAGCCAAGGCCAGGCTTGACAGATGGGAGGAGGAGTTTGTCCTGGTACAGAAGGAGATGGAGTGGACAGAGTCCTCATATATGAATCAGGCTATGCTGTGGAAAAAGAGATCAGATGATTGTGATGAGCTAGGTAAAGAGGGTCACCAAGCATTTGCATTACGTGAGCATGATCGATGGTTGAGCTGGAGTGAGCAGGCCAGATTAAGCTTCCAAGAAGCTTTAGAATACAGATCCTAAGTATGTACATATAGGACAGATATTGCAATCCATACATACGTCCAGCCCAACAGGATGCACAAGATACAGAAGTATATCCACACGAATCAGCCAACACTATCTTCTGTCAACCAACACTGTCTGATAGATAATGCTGTATATCTCTACCTGTTGGCCAATACTTTCCAATAGATACAGTAGTAACAACCTACCAGTCGGCCGACACTTTCCAATAGATACAGTAATACCAACCCACCAGTTGGCCGACACTTTCCAATAGATACAGTAATACCAACCCACCAGTCGGCCGACACTTTCCAATAGATACTGCTGTAACCAACCCACCAGTCGGCTGACACTTTCCAATACATACAGTAGTACCTACCTACCAGTCGGCCGACACTTTCCAATAGATACTGCCATACCTACCCACCAGTCGGCCGACACTTTCCAATAGATACAGTAGTACCTACCTACCAGTCGGCCAACACTTTCCAATAGATACTGCTGTAACCAACCCACCAGTCGGCCAACACTTTCCAATACATACAGTAGTACCAACCCACCAGTCGGCCGACACTTTCCAATACATACAGTAATACCTACCTACCAGTCGG
>QLOR01000021.1:0-11282 GCA_003313825.1 Sarcodon aspratus
CTAGAAGGCAAGTGTAACATGTCTCTATTATCTCGGCCCACTCGTCTGGAAGGCAGATGTAGCATGTCTCGATTAGCTCGGCCCGCTCATCTAGAAGGTAGATGCATCATGTTTCTATTAGCTCGGCCCACTCGTCTGGAAGGCAGATGTAGCATGTTGCTATTAGCTCGGCCCAGACGTTTGCATTGACATGGTAATTTATTTTAAATATCTCGGCCATGCCATCTACATCGTCTACAATAATCACTTCGGCCCTTCCTTTGGTCTCGCTAACAATTGATGTTCGGCCTGAGTTCGGTTGGCCGTTAAAAAGGTTGAATTGTCAACCTCGTCTCTCCGTTTTGAACGGGGGTTATCAGCTGAATAGTGTGTGAGACAAAGATATAAGAGATTTATATCTTATAGCCAAGTTATAATGAAGGAAAGAGAAACCAATTCGAAGTTAAAGAGAAACTACTGAATACATGAGATCTTTATATACTATTAGGAACTGCTGACTCATTCACTTTGTCATGTGAAAAAGGAAGGTCATAGAATCCAATAGAAACGGAGAGAAGCAGAGTGTGAGAGAATCCGCTCTAAAGATACTCCTGTCTCGGCATGTTAGCAAGATAATATAAGATTAGATAAGATAAGAGAAAAAGGAAAAAGAAAAAGAAAAGAAAAGGGATTCTAACATTATCCTCACTTCAAGATTTTCATTCTGAAAATTAGGAATGAGTGGATTTCCAGGCGATGAGTAAATCTTGAGCTCTAGAAAGATTTGCTGTTGGTTCCCAGCTATTCTCTGAATGTGGATATCCTTTCCATTTTATAAGATAACAGAATCCTCGTCCTGAACGTTTAGAGTCTAGAATTGATTCGACTTCGTAAACGGGATGACCTTCGTCATCAATATCAGGCGGAGGATGGGGTAAAGCTTGATTGGGAAAAGATGGTAGAGTGTATGGAGTGAGGAGGGCCTCATGAAAAGTGGGATGATGTTTCCAATGAGAGGGTAGATCCAGTTTATAAGCTGCTTCTCCGATCTTCTCGATAATAGAGAAGGGGCCAAGATGTTTATGATCAAGTTTCTTCATTGGTCGAAGAGTTTTGATATTGGTAGCTTCCAATCAAACTTTATCACCAGGTGTGAAGACAATTGGATCCCTGACATGGGAGTCGTAGCGTTTCTTCATTGCATCTTTAGCTTTCTGGAGAGAAGTTGTTGCAAGAGTCTGAATGGATTTCATTCTGTCAACAAATTGTTGGACGGATTCGATTGAAGAGGACATGGGACCATCAGGGAGAGTGGAGGGGTAGAAACCATAGTTAAGGAAGAAAGGAGTGAAGCCAGTGGCTGAATGAATATGATTGTTATAAGCGAACTCAGCTAATGGTAACCATTCGTCCCAATCGTCTTGAGTGTTGTTGACAAATGCTCTGAGATAAACTTCTATCTCTCGATTGATACATTCTGTCTGTCCATCGGTTTGAGGATGAAAAGTGGTGGAAGGATTGCCTTGGATTCCTAGTAGTTGATAAAAATATTTTGTGAATTTTGAGACATATTGAGGTCCACGATTGCTAAAGAGTTTTTCAAATAAACCATGATTTTTGAAGATATGATCACAATAAATCTTTGCTTGTCCTAGAGAAGATAGGGATGTAGTGATAGGAATAGTGTATATCCTTTTGCTTTTCATACAGACAATGACATTAATCGCATTATTTCCTTTGGCTGTGTCAGGAAGTGGTCCGATTATATCTGTCGAGACGAATTGCCAATTGCGTTCTGGTATTGGATTAGGATGTTGTAAGGATTCCGCTAATTCGGTGCTGTGACAATTGTGGCTGGAAGTACTATATAGTTGAATGATTCTTATTTAAGCATAGATACAAACTAATATAGGCATTCTTACTTTTACCATCACTGTCTACACAACTGTACATTCCTCAGAAATACAACTGGGTTGGTGTATTTGTGTGCTAAGTGAGTAAATCTAAGAATACCCCTGTTTTGACAGATGTAGAGAGGTTGTTTTGGCTTGAGTTCATGGTTTATCTTCTTGACAGGTTGTACAACCAGAAATGTAATCCTTTATGTCTTTCTTCACCATGGGCCACCAAAATGTTTGACTTAAGGCTGCATGCATTCAATTAACTCCTGGGTGTCCTGCTAAAGCATGATCATGGAAGTGGAACATGACTTGTGTCTTAAGATCTGTGTCATCCGGGATGACTAGTTTTCCTTGCCAATACGTTAAGTCGTCAATTGTGGAAAATGTTGGATCCAATATAACGTTGAGAGGTTTTTTATCCTGGTACGCCTTCTTGATCTGATCTATGAGGGTGGGTTCGTCGTCTTGTAGTGATTGAAAGATAGAGGGTGGAAGTACAATAATGTCCTTATTGTTGTCGTCTGAGATTTGATATTGTGGTAGATGAGATAATGCATCTGCTCTTCTATTGTGTTCTCCTGCAATATGATGTAATGTGAAGTCGTAGTCGGCCATCTCTGTAACCCAGCGTGCTTGTCTCTGATTGAGTTTTTGTGGTGATCTCCAATATAGAAGGTTTCATCTGGAAACTGCACCCCAACTATACGTGCCTATGTAGACTATATAGAGATGTTAGTCTTTTTGCCTCGTCCCTTCTATGTAGACACCTATAGACTCAGTGAGTACCTACAGAGTGCTAAGTAGGCGCAACGGACGCCAACTGTGCTAACTAGTCCCGCGTGAAGCCTAACGTGCGCTATATAGACAATTTGTGTTTTTGTAATTTAGTCTACATAGTATCAATTAGTTGCGTGTAGGTGCGTTGGAGATTTGGCACCATAGACTATTTGCGCCGCTTAGTACTGTGATTTACATCCCTGCTTTCCTTTTTTGATTAATTTATATATATTACGAATCACTGGCATGGATTCACAGTCTAGTACTGTACTACGAAAAACACAAACTGAAAGTATGATAGTGACTTGAAGATCTAAGTAGCTAAAGGTATGGCCTAGACAGAATTCTCGTTGGCGGCATGTTGCTCGACTTTGTGCTTTGGTGACGGAATGCGTGCACCCTAAATATCTAGTATTCAGCAAAGACCTAATGAACAATACTTGTGTTACCCACCAAGCATCATCGAACAGCTTCTTCTGAAGCTTCGACGCTTTGTAACTTCCCCCTTCCTTATCCGTGAAGTTATTCCACCTAGTTAATGAGTCCAGGAAGGTGTTGTAGACCGGCGTGTAGGCTGGCACAGTGAATGAAATATGCCGCTCTGCCATTCATCGATCGAACACTCGACCTGTGCTTAAGTATGTGTGATTAAAAGGAATAAATCAAGCACACGCACGGCTGCCAAGACGAGTGCAATTTGTCTTGAGTGGGATCCCAGAGTGAAGCACAGGTGAGAGGGTGAGAGGGCAGGTGAGAGGGCAGGTGAAATCATATGTATGTTGCGCGAGAGCGGGCCAAAAACAGCGAGAGGGTGAGTATATCACACAGAAGGGAAAGAAGAGCTGGCCAGCCAGAGATTGAGAGTATGATGGGGCCAGAAGTAGCTGAGCACGAGTATCAAAACTCAAGTGCTCAAGTGTTCAAAGTGAACGAGAGCCAAGGGCGGGAGAGACTTAGAAGATTTTTGCTGAAACTACGTCATGTGCAAATCGGTGCGATCACACCATTGAATCACGCGTACAATCCAATAAGGACAGAATTGTTCCGAGGGGCCTATACAGACCTAACGAGACTGTACAATGTGCTAGATAGTCCACTTAGTTGTCTAGCACGTATATGTAGGTCATGTATTGTCTATTTAGTCCCTTGTAGACATTCACTGTGAACTATATAGTCTAATTAGTCTACAGAGACTAACTGTGCCTAATTAGGCCCGAGCCCGCACTAAGGAGAACTATGTAGATTGGCTGGTGCCTACCATATAAAAAACCACTTTCCAGATGTTTGGTGATCAGTCCAAACCTCAAAAGGTTCTGAAGTCCCGATAAGATATTGTCTCCAATGATGTATCGCAGAAACAATAGCACACATCTCTCGATTTGCTGTATCGTAGTTTCGTTGAGCTGGAGAGAATGCTTGAGACCAGAATGTGACAGTCTTTGCTTCCTTGTCATGATATTGTGCTAGAATTGCTCCCATTGCTTGTTGAGAAGTGTCGACTTCGATTCGCCATTTACCATTGGATTGAGGCATAGTGAGAACAGGTTCTTCTGTAAAATGTCTTTTTAGTTCATTGAAGATAGTCTGTTCTTTTGTCGTCCAACACCATTCCTTTTTCCTGTGAGTTCCGTTAAGGGTCTGACTAGTCCACTATAATCTCGGATGAATTTGTGATAGTAATTAGCAAAACCTAAGAAAGATTGAAGTTCTTTCTTTTTTGAAGGTGGTGGCAGTCCTTTAGTGCAGAGACTTTTCCTGAATCCATTTTCAAGGTACCATAAGAGATAATATGTCCTAGGTATTCAACTTCTGTCTTGATCCAATCATATTTCTCTGGTTTGAGGTAGAGGTGATGTTTGGTAAGGAGTGTTAATACTTCTTTTGTGATTTTAACGTTCTCTTCTGTGGTTTCGGTGAAGATGAGGATGTTGTCGATAGTGCTGCTGAAGTTCAGTTCCGAATCTAGGTTCAGTTCAGCAAGGTTCAGGTTCAGGGTTCCGAATATTATCTGAACTTATATTTCCATGAGGTTCACGGTTCACACAACTTAGGTTTTTTTGAACATGTTCGAATAGGTTTGAACACGTCTGAACTTAATGTACGGCGCCTTTTGTAAGGATTCCACTAAGTCGGTTCTGTGACCATTGTGGCTGGAAGTACTATATAGTTGAATGATTCTTATTTAAGCATAGAGACTAACTATTAGATACATTCTTACTTTTACCATCACTGTCTACACAACTGTACATTCCTCAGAAATACAACTGGGTTGGTGTATTTGTGTGCTAAGTGAGTAAATCCAAGAATACCCCATTTTTGACATTTTTACACCTCCAGAGAAATATTTTCGGAATTTTTCCGATTTTATTTGATTTTCTGACATTTTACAAGCCTATTTTACCCTACTAACTTTACAGAAAACCCCTACACTATCCAAGAAGATGTCTAAAAAGAAATCTCGACTCTCACCTTCTGGGATAGGATGCGGAAGCGTCACCCTTCGCCCTGGACTTAGATCCAGTGGAGAGGAAGTGCGGGGAGGCGCATCTTCGAAAGAAGACAACACTTCTTTTCTCGAAGAAGAAGCGGGCGCGCCCACAGAAGCTGGGGAAGTGCCCATCGACAAGGAAGTGCCGGGCCACGTCACCGAAGACGCGTCATCACATGGTGACAGTAATGGCGCTAAAGACTTAGTGTCTTCCTCATTGCAACCACCACCTCAGTCGAGTACTGAGGTGGCATCCCCTGGCATCCCTCGGCCCTTACCTCGTTTAGGAACCCAACAGGTACCCAACGCAGACAAAGAATCGTCTGTGTTGAGTATTCATCATGATGCGGAAGCGTCGTCTCATCGAACAGACGATCTGCTAGCAGGCCTGATCCAGGCAATCAAAGACTCTGCAAAACAGACGACTGCTGAGATACTTACCGCCAACTGTGACCAACTCGAACGGCATTCCCAAACGCTGAACGCATTCGAACAGACTATTGGTCTGATCACTCACAATCAACGATCTACCGGCACCGCTATTACTTCATTACAAGGGACCGTTGCTCAACTGGAGATGCAGTTAAGCTCGGCAGAAGGATGGTCTGGACACCCACAAGGTACGCAAAACGATTCTCATATGAATACTAACTACAGAACTACTGGAGACGAAGAGGAAAACTATGAGGAAAATCCCTCGGATGGCCTAGAGTACGAGGAGGAGAACATCCCTCCTCTAGGACCATCCCCTCTCCATATTACCTTTGATAACAAGTGGCCATCTTATCGTCAATCCACCACGGAAGCTAGGATCCGATCAGATCAACTCTCAGATAATGAGAAGGCCAGATGAACCTTGAACACCCCTGAAGTTCAAGCTGCCCCTCGAAGTTTTTGAGAGGTGCAGTTAGAGAACCAAAGGCGAGGCGGTCCAACTGTGAGAGGCTCCCACAGGGATCATATCCCAAGGAACTCTCAAGGCCATAACAAACATCGTGATAACCTGAGGAATCGGGGCGAGCCAGATCTAGATGGATCTGGATCTTCAGACTCACAAAGAGACAACAGAAGAGACTCTCGACATCCTTGACACCCACACTCACGTTCTAGATCAGAACCTAGATCCCAACATGCTAGCCAATCGTCAGTGGACGCTCGAGGAAGTTGAATGCATTCAGAAGGTGATAAGGACTACTAACAATGATTACATCAGGAAAAGTACACATTCCTTTTGCATCTTTAACATCTTATGTGTCTTACAATCTATTCTAGCACTTTTCTTGATTTTATTTCTAAACAACTATCTATTATTTCTCTTTACTACTTTGTAGACTAGTTTAAAGCAAAGTAATATAATCAATAAAAAAAATTCAGATTATTTGTGAAGCTATCTGACCCACAGTACTTTGGCTGTAAAGGCACCTAGCTTAAATTTGTCTTTGCATTGTGTGAAAGCTGTAATAAGACAAAATAAGACAAAATAAGCCCAAATAAGAACAAAATAAGAGATGTGCCCATTTCCTGATGTAGT
The DNA here is from genome assembly GCA_003313825.1 of Sarcodon aspratus. NCBI lineage: Eukaryota > Fungi > Basidiomycota > Agaricomycetes > Thelephorales > Thelephoraceae > Sarcodon > Sarcodon aspratus. The sequence goes on from QLOR01000021.1 coordinate 6,677, forward strand.
GGACACTATTCAACTACTCATCAAGCGGATGGTCGGTACCCAGCCAATTTATCCATCCGATTTCAAGGCGAAACAACAATCTACTCCGGAAACTTACTCTGGAACAAATGATATCGAGGTATTCGATAACTGGCTAAGAAGTATCTTACGCCATTACCAACTCACCAAGATGTGTGGCCCTGACTATGACAAACTACGTACGACTCAGATGGGACAATACCTCAAAGATACTGCAGCTACATGGTTTAGACATACGGTTGAAAGCATCTACCAGGAGAAAAACTGGAACTTCGAAGATACCGTCTGTGAACTATTCAAGAGATTCGTCCGAGGATCTTCCGCCGGTAAAGCCAAGTTAGCTTACGAACGGGTTAAGTATTCTCCTAGGACAGGAGTTTACACCTATCAACTGGAACTCGAACTGAAGAGCAGAAGATTGATCGTCATCCCCAACGACTACACCATCAAGACTCGATTTATTTCAGGATTACCTTTGGAGATCCAAAGGATCATCATGACTCAAGAATTTATGTCTGCTGAACACAATATTATGGACGAATTAGTTAATATAGTTTATAACATCAAAGAATCAAAGTCAAACTATGAACGACAGATGGTAGAAAGTGGTAGAATGAAATTAGACTCTAGTAGTAACGCTCGAGTAGCATCTACTATTAAGACTCCTATGAATAACGACTCTACCCAATGGAATGCTAGAAAGATGTCTAGTAATAGAGATAAATTCAAAAGAAATTCTAAAAGCAAAATACCTCAGACAGGAACGCCTGGAGGTATGAAGCCGAAGACTGAACGTCCTCCACCTCCAAACAACAGAACTAATCCTGGAAAGGATAATTCAGCTGTTACCTGCTATAAATGCAGACAGAAAGGACACTACATGTCGGATCCCAAATGCCCCAAATACGGCAAAGTCAACCCGAACCGCCAACCTCAAATTTGTGCAGCACGAAATGACGAATCCTCGGAAGATGAAGACTCATCAGATGAGGATAGCAAGGAAGTCCAGGTTGAAGAAGAGGAATCCGAGAAAGCAGGTGAAGGATCTCAATACGAGGAAGAAGAAGACAAGGAGGAGGAAGAACATCCAGCTTACCAGCACTGAATCTAGGCCGACAATGACTCGTCTACCGAAGGAAGTGACGATGAAGTCGTATACATCTGGGCGATGGCACAAAAGACTTTTACTGGGAAGGAGAATCCTTCTAGGTCGTCCATGAGATGAAAAGAAGAACGCCCCGAGCGCAAGACCGAACAAGAAGCATGCCTAAGCTGTTGGGTTACAATCAACAGCATAGACGCCCTTACCCTCTTTGCACAGGGTGCATAACCCACTTATATCAAAGCTAAAAGTATAAAAAAATGCTAATCACCAGTCTTTTTATTATTAACCTTATAATTATTATATAATCATAAACAAAATCATGAAAAAAGTCTCTTAAAAGTCTGAAATTAAACTTTTATTCACATTCTTATTTATGATTTTATAATAATAATAAGGCTAATAATAAAAAGACTGGTGATTAACATTTTTTTACACTTTCAACTTTCATATAAGTGAGTCATGCACCCTGTGTTGACTCTGGAAGTTCTTCGGATTCGATCAGTCCTGATTTCTCAAGAGTAGCCGACCTTAAAGTTTTTAAGCTAGATAAACAAGTTCCGCTCCAACTGGGAACAGTTGGCAGCCGAGCTAGCATCAACTTTGGCACGAAGCCAAAGGTGGACTTTCACTCAATTACGAGCCGCTCTTACTATTTCGACATAGTCAACATTGACAGATATGACTGTATCCTCGTTACTCCATTCATGTGCAGATACGGAATCAAATTGGACTTTGACGTGGACGCAATCGTCCTAAGAGATAAATCCGTGAAAGCTCTAATGCCAGTGGAGGAATCTTCTATTATCAAAGGACGCAAGGCTCCAGAAAGACGTCATTCCGATCTAGGAATGGATAGGAAGCTCGCAGAAGAGGAAAGAGAACTGCTGCCAGAGATTCCAAGTTACCCACTGCCCTACGGGCATAAATAAGTTTACGGATTCAAGAATGGCGCATGGCCTGGCTTAGAGCCTTGACCACGCTCAGGCCAGAAGACGATACCCAGTTCAACGAAGGTCGAACACACTAAAACCCTTAAAAACACAAAAACAAGAGCGGTAGAAGAGTCCAAAACTCTCGAGAGAGAACATAGTTCACGTTCGATGGGGGAGGGTATACCCAAAAAATTATTTAAAATCACAAAAACAACGTACACGGAAGAAGATATTCCCAAACTAAGGGAACACTGGATAGAAGTCTGTAAGAAATCATTCAAGAGCCAACCTGATAGGTTGCCGCCTCTTCGAAAGATTAACCACCAAATTCCCTTGATTGATGAGAAGAAGAAGATACACTATCGACCCCCAAAATGCCCTGACGCATTTAAGGACGCACTACTAGCCAAAATCACGAGGTACGTGAAAGCCAGCTGGTGGGCTCCCACTACAACCTCTCAAGCAGTACCCATGTTATGTGTACCCAAAAGCGCCAAGAATACCAAGGAACTAAGGATGGTATTTGACCTATGAGAACAAAACTCGAATACTCATAAAGACCTCACTCCTATGCCGGATCAAGACAATATTCGACAGAGTATAGCCTGAGCGAAGTATCGCTCCAAGGCTGATATCTCAAACACATATGAACTTATGCACGTGGATCCGAAAGATGTCTGGAAGGCAGCGTTTGCAACCATTTACGGCACTTTCATCAGGAACGTCATGCAGATGGGAGACTGTAATGCTCCTTCTACGTTCCAACGCTTCATAACGGACCTACTGCAAGAATATATACTAGTAGGAAATTTCGTACACGCTTACCTTGATGACATATTCGTATTCTCAGAAACCATAGAAGACCACGAACGCCACTTATCTATCGTCATAGAGAAACTCAACCAAACCGAATTCTTCCTCAATCCCAAGAAATGTGACTTCTATTCCACTCGCATGGACTGTCTAGGACACATCATTGATGACAAAGGAATTCATGCCGATGCCAATAAAATGGCTCTGATACGAGAATGGAGAACTCCTCGTTCGTATCACGACATCCAACGATTCCTTGGACTGGTACAATACCTACAACACTTCATGCCGAACATCTCAGCGTTCATGGGACCTCTCTCATCCATGACCAAGAATGGTCATGTTTTCCTTTGGAAACCTCTTCACCAAAAATGCTTTGAAGAAATCAAAGCATTAGCGTGCAAGACTCCAATCCTCCGTCCCATAGATCAGAAGAACCCTGACCCGATCTGGGTGGTCTGCGATGCTTCAACCTCTGGTGTTGGAGCAATGTATGGACAAGGCTCAGATTGGACGAACTGTCGTCCTGCTGGATTCATGTCTCGGAAATTCAAGGAAGCCCAGTTCAATTACCGAGTATTTGAGATGGAGACCATCACGATACTTGAAGCTTTACTCAAGTGGGAGGACAAGCTTATCGGACGACATTTCAAGATCGTCACTGACCACAAATCCCTTGAATTCTTCCAAAGACAACAAAAACTCTCCAGATGTCAAGCTTGTTGGGCTGAATACCTTAGCAGATTCGACTATGAGATAACCTATATTAAAGGGAAGTATAATAAAGTCGCAGACTGCTTATCTCGTTATTACTCTTCAGATCAAGACGACGAACTACATGAAGAACGCGTGTATGTTCAGGCAGACTCCAGACTGGATCCAGAAGGAGGAGACCTCCCTATGGGGCCAGAACAGAGATTTGCGGCTATTCAATTACAAGAAGATGCAGTCCCAAAAGACTCACCTGACGTCACCATTGCCGAGATCCTGGGCAAGAAGGTCAAACCCCTTCACAAGACTTTCGACAACATTTCGGACTTACTCAAGAGCATCCGGGAAGGATACACCAATGACCAATTATTCACGAAGATCATGGATAAACCAGACCACTTCCCTAAATTCGAGATGACCGACGGTTTATTGTACCTTAAACGTTCAGATGGAGAATCCGTCTTGTGTATTCCCCAAATGATGTTCGAAGGAAAACGCATCACCGGAACAATAATCAACCACGGACATCACATCCTCGGTCACTTGGGTTCATTAAAAACCACCCAATACATCTCGAAATCTTACTGGTGGCCAACGCTATCCAAAGACACAAGAAGCTTTTGCACGAGTTGTCCTACCTGTCAGGCTATGAAAGATCCGACTCAGAGGCCTGAAGGACTATTGCACCCCATCAGGAAAACCACATGTCTATTTTAGCCATTCTATGCATTTTGCGCCATTCTCAGTGCATTTAATTACCATTCAACTATTTTAAATCATTTAAGTGATAAATGGCTCAAAAAATGAATGTACAGTCACGAAAAAATGGGAATAAAATACAGTCACGAAAAATGGAAATAAAATATTGAGAAAATCAACAATATTCAAAAAGCTGTTTTGAAGGTGTGATGATCACTGATAACGCTCTGAGTCGGTTCTTGTAGCCTTTCCTGTTTGTGCGATTGTGGACTTCCTGGTGCCTGCAGCACCACTCAACCAGTAAACCTATTTGTTCTCACCATCTGCC
>QLOR01000025.1:4019-14078 GCA_003313825.1 Sarcodon aspratus
TCATCGAGCAACATCGCTAAAACATCGTACTATAGTCATCGTCGAGCAACATCGCTAAATATCGCACTACAGGGTCGACACTTCGTTCTTATTTCACCCTAGCTTCGATCAACATCTGGAAAGTGCATGACGACTATGCACGTCTAAGTAGTCTAGATAGCCCGGTTAGGTCATTTGTCACGTCCCCTATTATGTAGTCTGACATAGTCCGAGTGACGACTAGAGTGGACTAATGAAGCGTAAGGACGCCAATAGAGGCCTATATAATGAAACCATTGTGCCTACCGAGAACTATTTAGACTAGTATAGTTTGCTAACCGAGTCACTGCGACGTCTTCGTGCCTTAGCTGCCTAGTCCATATAGGCTGTTTAGGCTGTTTAGGTCTTCTCCGAGATCGGGAGCTTTCGATTCTCGCCGCTTTCGATTAACTTTTATATATTGAGTATGTAGCATAACTATAGTAGTAAGAAAGAACTATTATGCCGCGACAATCGTGCAACAAAGTATGTAAAACTATGAAATGACATAAATGAAAGGAATGGGATGAGCGGCGCCGGTGTGGGCCACACGGAAAAGCGAAGTCACTGGCACAAAGTTGAAGTCATGTACATAAAACTTGAGTATCTTGAGATTTGGAGCCTGGGTACTAGTGCGATGCATTGGGTTGGCCCGGGTTGTGACTCAGTATGAGTAATTTGCTGCAAAATCATCGTCGCCCAGGCTTCCAACAAGTGAGTTATCCGTCGCTTGGTGACGGAATGCATAAGACCTATCAGCAGTTGTCCGAGTCATTAGCTGAGATATCAGAGAGTCATAATGCACTTACCATGCATTGTCGAACAACGCCTTCTGTAGTTTTGACGCCTTGTAACTACCTTCTTCTCTATCAGTGCAGTCCTTCCATCACATCCGAGTCACGTGTGAGTGTCAGAGTGAGTCGAGATAGCCTAAGAGCCTTTGTAGATGGATTCTAGAGTACGGTAATCAGTGAATGTAAAACAAAAGACGTTATATCGAAAGACAACATTACTAATGTCCGACCTCCGAGTCCTTCCGGTTGGTGGTGACGACGTCGGGAGCACTTTTGAGAACGGAAAGGATTGATACCACTGGGGGAGGGGCATCCTAGAGGCTAGTATGCTTGCTGACGTGGCAGTGACTCTGGCATTGGCAGAGGCCGGGTTGACTGTGACGCTTCAAGTTGACGGCTAAAGGGGGAGTGTGCTTCAAGGTGCCCCAGTGGCGGCGATCTGCTGCCCTTTGTTGGCAGTTTTGCTCAAGTCCACTGTGACATAACAGCAAGAAAGACAGAGCAGAGGGTTTTTTCGTGAGGCCTGGTTATAAAGTCGGATATTTAGACCGAAAGTGAAGTCTTCTCTGCTCTGAGTCATCTAGTCAGAACTTCAGAAGGTGTAGCCGACTTGGAGCTGTCGAAGCGAATTTTTCTCTGGTCCAATGTGGCTCTAAAAGTCTCATAGATGTCTCGGGAGACTCCTGTGCACATACGATAGTTGTATCTGTAGTCTATTACACTTGTATAGGTCACTTACAGACCTATTTAGTCTATTATAGGCATGCACTATGGACTAATACGTCTCACTAGACTACAGAGACTAAGGAGACTATATAGTCCTGAGTGCGTAACTACAGATAGCTATATATATTTGGCTGGTGCCTACCTTCAGGAAATACACTTCTTCGATCAACACTTCGATCGTTTGATACTACTCCCCTTCTATTCCCCTCATCAGCCGCTCCCGCACTTCGAACCTCATCGAAACACTTTGATACTCCACTATGACCCCTTTTACTCCACTATGACCAGTCCTGCTCCACCACACACATGCTTAGTGTTGCCACGGCTCGGCTAAATGTCCGAGCCACCGGTCTGTAGAAAATCGAATAAATTACGTAAAATCATTAAAATATTTAACGGGCCGATTTATAATTAGACACCATGCTATAAATATTTTCATGATTTTATCTGATTTATTCGATTTTCTACAGACCGGTGGCTCGGACATTTAGCCGAGCCGTGGCAACACTACACATGCTATATGCTCGAAACACATGCTATATCCTCTTTGTTGCCCCTTTTAGTCATCATTTCCTTCTATCATTTTGATCTATTGTTCGCACTTCCGCTTCGATCGATTTCCTTTTATAGTAATATGAACAAAACTTCGTTTCGCACGATCGCCACACCTTCCCCTTTAGTATATTATTTCTTTTATTGATTTTTCGAAGTATTTTCGTAGTTTAGATACAATCTTTTCTTAAGCTCAATGTTCTCTCTTGTACTCTGTGACACCCCTGTCTTCATGATCTCTACTAGCTTCGTTCCTAGATAGTTTCGCACAATTTTAGATATATAAAGCCTGTAACAAGTTCACAAAATAACAATTTAGTTCACCTCTCGCCCTTTCGATTCAATTTCTATCGCCCAAGTCTTACGATATTTTATCGTGCGCTCTCATCATCATCTTCGCTCAATTACATCGTCTTCGCTCAATTCTATCGTCTTTGTCATCGTCTTAGTATATCGCCATCGCCATCGCTCAATTACATCGTCTTCGTCTTCGCCATCGCCATCGTATATCGTCTTCGCCTTCGTACTATTACTTCGTACATCGTCTTCGTCTTCATTCATCATCACACTTCAGATCGTGGAGTATAGGTTGTTGTTTGACTTCTATTGGATCACCTTGCAACCCCCACTAGACTTACTGTATCGACTATAGGCGTATAGCTATCTCCTAGGTTGCCAGTAGGACATATCAGCGTCAAAAAAGCATTGTAACAACCAGATAAGGGAACTAAACATCTGTGAAGCCTACATTGTAGCAAAGTAGCACAACTTATAAGGCATATAATACCATATAGAGACCTGAAACGTTTCCCACCAGGGGCCTCGATCACAATGTCGTAGAAACCTGGCTCCTTCATAGACAAGGAATAACTTAGTATTACAATAGAACTTGAATTATTGTGCCGAAACATCGTTTCTTCACAAGCTTGCAGATTGCAGCCCACGATTTATCTATTTCAGGTTATATAACCTACATGTATAAGATGTGTAACTCAGTAACATACGTATATATAATCTGGTATAGGTCAAAATAAGTTCCTATCTGCTGAAACAGGGTATAGACATGGTATAGCGCTGTATAGCTTCATCGTATCACTTAGAATGGCGGAAATACATACCTCATAGTCAATACCGTCCACGGACACTTTGAGAATCAAAGAATTCAGAAGCAGCTAACGTGCTGTTCCGAATGATTGATTGTGTATGTTTCCACATCTTCATCTTACCGGGCCAATCACTGGCAGTAACTGTGGAAATAGAATCTGACCGAATACTTGCAAGTCGTTTTTGGAACCAGTCCTCGCAGTTAGGAGACCAGTACCCAACATTTAAGGAGCTTTTTTGCCAAGCAGTGAACTTAGGCCACCAAGACGCATCTTTTGTCTGCTTCTCATTATTTGCTGCCAACAGAGTCAGAGTATTTCATATTTTGTTCAATAATACTTACTAGTATACACCTTGTACAAGCCGCAAATGAAGTCTAACTCCTGTTCCGAGAGTGCGTCGTCTGCGAACTCTTGTCCACCAGCTTTGTCAGGAAAGGAATCTCCAAAATCAGCAACAGACTGTGACAGTCCTGCGAGAGCGTGTACATCAATGCTGTTGCCTAGCACTTCTTTGGCCAGGCGCCAGATAAGGCCTCGTTTCAACAGGGCAGCATGAGCGTGGGGTCTGTCGTAGAGGAATGCTTTTAGTCGTTCCTCATACTCCACGTAGTCTAGATGGTCAGGTTGATAACCCTTCTTCCGCCAGCCAAGCACGGGGGGATCACGGTTACGAGGAGCAGAATTCGGGATAGAAAGCGGAACGTGAGTGCTGAATGGAATTCCCCTTGATAGGAACACCCTCGCTATCTGGATCGGAGAATGTGACAAAAACTCTCGACAGCATTGCAGGGCTGTGAGAGGATCCTCCACTACGAGTTTCCATGGGGGGGCAAGGTCAGAACAGGTCTCTCGAGGCTCTAGAGCGTAACGGAAAACATGCTTCTTAATATCCCCTACGACATGCACCACAACTACACCATCATTCAGACGATCATGCAGCGAGGATTGGTTGGCCTTGTAAAGATCACAGAGTACCTGCGGAATAGGGCGACCTTCCAGCAAAACCTGATAGAAATGGAGGACAGCAGAGTTGTGTGCGCGGTTTTCAACGTTTGCATGACGGTGTCCCAGCACAACTTTTACATCCTTGTCTAGGTTAAACTTCATAATGCTCTCAGGTGCGAGATGTTCGTCCGGTGGATTGAAGCCATAACGATAATATAAGACATCGTCTAATGACAGATTGTGGCAGGTTATCTCGTGACCGGCGGTTTCATGGTGGCCATATCTGATGGCTAGATCCTGACGCCAGTTGCGATGACTAGGAGGCGGAGGTGGGAGGGAATTTTGATAGGGAGCAGGAGGGGGAGGCGCAGATGGAGGGATTAACGGTTCAGGGGTCAGATCAAACATACTCCAATCTTCCTCCTCCGGGTCATCCTCAATGATATCGTCGGAGTGTAACTGAGTACAAAGATCCCACTCATTGTAAATACTATCGTATCGCCGTTGCTTTCTGCCATATTGAAACCAAACATTTCACACTTCCTTTCGGCTGACACGCTTTCGCAACAAAAATCCATCGACATCAATCCACTCAAAGACATGGGGACCCCGCTGTCCGGGAGGCCGGTGACGTCGTGCTTCCGCCTCACACTGCTGTCGCTGCTGATGTTTAGCCGAGTCTTCCTTCTCCACTGCAACCAAATATAATTGATCTTGGTTTGCAAAGAACTGTTCCCAGGTCTGACCACGGACCTGTCCACTGTTTGCTTCTGGTTTTGGTAACAATTCTTCTGTCGGCTGAAGTTCGGAACTATCAACGACAGGGGGCGGTTCAGATTGGGGAGTTACTCGATCCACAGCAGCAAGGAGTGCTTGGACTTTATCGGTCGGTGGATAGAAACTGCGGATTGTATGTGAAGATCTACAATTGTCATACAATTTATGACTATTGTTCATGCCATCTCCCCAGTAGATCCAAACAGGAACATTGTGGCGCAACATCACTGGAACTAAATTGAGCCACTCGCACGAAGGATTCACAACAGTTCCTATTCTTTTTGCCGTCAGGAAATCTGCGAAGTGGGTCTTCCTGAAATTTTCAACCCACGTAGGGTGAACACCAGTTTTATGTAAGACTTTCGCCCATTCTGGAATTACTTCCAGCTGATCCTCGGGCCCAGTGGAATGGAGAGCAATAGCCAAGGAACACATGGAGGCGAGTTGCACAAATGCGTCTCGTGATTCCTTAGCACATCGTCATACTATACGCTCCGACTTGTGCTCTCTGCGATAACCGAAGGATGTCGGTGAAGGGAAGTAGGAGAAGGTCAATGGAAAGACAAAGGACCGAGCAGTAGTTAGGTCATATGCCATTGTTTGGAGGCTATTCTCCAACCGGAGCCAGGATTCCATCTGTTCTATAGACAATCGGTACCGCAGCCCAACTGATTCTATATTTAGTGGCTGATTAAGACGACCGAAAAGTCGGCCATCGAGTCGAGGTGTTTCCGGTGCAAACGCGAGGCTGAGGTAACGATTAGATGCCAAGCATAATTGTTTGGCATCATCAGGGATCCACTCATGGTTCGGGTGGGGGTTAAAGAAGGGAGAGAAACTCTCTGAGTTGGGCGACGAGAATATTTCACCGTCGTGCAAGAAGACGTGTGTGGTCGACATAGCAGCTATTAATGAGAATGAATGATGTTCTACAGATCAAACAAATTAACTGACACTTACAATGCAAAGATATCACCGAAAGCTCGATGTTCAAGTGAGGGAAGGAGATCAAGGAGATCGAGTGAGGCTCTGAACAACATGAAGGGAGGTCGAAGAGGTCAAGTGGACCTGACCAAAAGATTGCGTGAGATCGGTTTGAAGACAAAGGGAGGTCCAGGAGGTCAAGTGAAACCTGACTGATGCAGTTTGAGGTCAGATTGAACTTGAAGACGAAGGAGGTCCAGGAGGTCCAAGTGAAACCTGACCAACTAGTGACGCAGTTTGAAGTCGGATTGAACTTGAAGACTTTAGCCCTGATCTCTAACACTGCCACCGGAGGTTCCCAGACTTCTTCGAGATCTGAGCGGCAAGCGCTGTGCTGGGGCCGCACTGGCCTGGAATTCGTCGAAGTTGGCACCTGTCAACTTGAAGTTTGAGTCACTCGTAACTGAAGTTGGTTGGGTTTCACTCGGCCTCCTGGACCTCCCTCGTTTTCAACCCGACCTCAAACTGCGTCATTACTGGTTGGTCAGGTTTCACTTGACCTCCTGGACCTCCCTTCGTCTTCAAGTTCAATCCGACCTCAAACTGCATCACACTGGGTGCATAACTGACTTTTCTCATTCATAAAAGGGTAAAAAAAGGTTAATAAGTATTTTGAAAACTGTAATGCGTAGATTTTTCTCTTTATTTAGATATATAACACTCATTTGTTTTCTCAACTAAAGTCCTTATCTTATCTTATCCGGACTATAGTTAGACCTCGGCCGGCTTCACTACATAGTTACGCCCTCGGTCCGAGATGTTACCCTTACCCGAGTCCCGTGATAGAACCAGGGCTCAGGGCATTTCCTTTTGTATTTATTCCGCCGAGACACTCCTGTAGTAGTCAGAGTCGGAATCCTAAGTCTTTCCTCACCTGATATCTCTAAGATCCCCCTCGCTCTCCTCACTTGATCACTGGCTAGAACGTCGTACTCGTGACGGCATAACATCATTCCGACTCTCACCACTCTCTTTCTAAACCCGACTCATAAACGACTAGTGTACCCCACACCGTTTCACTCATTCCCAAGACCATGGCCAGCAACACCCCCTACGTCGAGTACATCTCCGTATCCCCAAGATTCGAACTCAGCAGACGCTCTTACTCCGGAGAAGGAGAAGACCTCGTCCCCAACCGAGACTTTACAATACTACCCCAAATCAACATGGACAGAAGTCCCTCGGAAATAATTGTCACCCTGGCCATCATTATGGAATACATGTTTTTTGGTGTCCTTTACAAGTTCACCCTCGGTCTTACCTTTTGCGTACAGTTCTCTGATAGAACTAACGACCCTGAAGAAGATAACGAACCTGACACCATTATCCCTGACAACATCACCCCTGAAGAAGACCGCACTACAACGCCCGAACAAAATCCGATAGAAGGAATTATATGGGAAGAAACGACAACTTGGGCCACCATCAGAAACGTTGCTATAGCACAAACCATCGAAGACTCCCATCACATCGCTGTTGAAGTTGCCCTGGCAGAATTCTGGACGCTATACCAACGCTTCCCCAAGACCAATAGCTGGACCGAATGGAGACAGATGAAAGATGAATGGAGAGAAGCGAGAGCAGAACTCGGTCTCAATTGCAGTATAGAAGAACATCAGGCGTTATGGATGGCATCACCCCACTTCGAAACATCACCATCAGAAACCCACTACATGGTATCGGTAACTGATGTCCCTTACCCGGCACTTTTACAACGTCACAACCGTCCTAACCCCTGCGACCTAATGGAGATATGGTCCGACTTCCCAGTAATACGAGGAAACCGAGGTGATCGCATCATTCAATCTTTCGAACATCCTACTTGGTCCGAAGGCCCTGGAACCGAAAGAATGTACGAAGGCGACCTCACCATCATGACTACCATCACTCGGCTTCGGAGAGCCATTTTAGGAACCATAGAACTTACCAAAATCGTCCTAGAAGAAAGGCCCGAGTTCCAAAACACCTGGGACTTCCATCACTCTCCGAGGTGTTACATAATGGTCGCCGACCATATATATACTGTGCATCCTGAACTCTTGTAGACTCATCCCCTCTCCTCTCTCCCCTTCAAAGTATATGTCCCACACAGACAACTTTGAAGACTTCATCACTTCTCTTTCCACTGAAACTCCTTTCACCTCTTACTGCGACCCAAATCTATTGGACTATTTCCCTGTCAACACTCATATCAACACCAACCTTCCTATCCCTGTAGAAATCGTCACGCCAATACCGATTACCTCTATTACTCCTTCCCCCGTCACTACCGATACTCCGATCCTCGCACTTCATACCATAAAAAAGCCAAGGATTCAAGCAATCGACCTCACTCCCCCCGATCGTCCCTACCGACAAATCCAAGTCGCTAGGTGAACCCAACCTCTCCCCCTCAACAAGTCGAACACTTACCGTCGAGAACGACGACTTCGACTAGACGGCATTAACTACTCCAACGTAGTTAAGGATACCAAAGGAGGAAATATAAAGAGGTTGATAAAAGGAAAAGACGGGAAATATAAGAGGCAGGCCTAGACGTACAATTTTTTGATTCTTTCCATCTTTTAGTCACCGTTGTAACAAGTTGCGCTCAAGAGTTTCATTCTTGAATTAGAAAACTCTCTCCCTTCTCACAAAATCTCGTCATCGTGGATACTACAGCGTTCGCCCCACTCACCCAGGCTCAGGCTCAGGCTCTAATAGACGCCGGCACCTTTTCTGCAAGAACCTTTTTTCCAGACCCTGCATACACCGAACCTACCTCAGACGGTCTAAATTGGATTGCGAATATCGCACCACACTTAACTCCTCCAACACAACCTAGAAGAACAATTAACATCGCCCTTGCCCAAAACGTCTCTCGAAGTAACACTCCGGACATTCCCGAGTTACACCGGATCGTAAACAAAAGCAGCACAATCAATCTTGCTCTTCAAGAACTCGCTAAACAAGGAAGCCTCAAAGCAGCACAAGCGCTACTCTCCGTTAATTCCCTCACCTTCGCTTTCGCCAACTACACCACTCCTAAAGATATAAAGGTCGCACCTACCGCCCAACCAGTGAATATCAATCCTAGCAATCCCACTACACTCACACAATTCTGGGACCAATTCAAAGCACCAGATACACCTTTACCCGAGTGGGTAGACAACGTTTTACCTGGAGTACCATCACCTATAGACCCTCGAGCAACACTTAATATCGGTAATCGCACGCCTGCAACAGGCTTAGACACCCAATCCCGCACCAATTCCCCCACATACATCGCCGCACTTCGTTCTCTAGCCAAGAAAAACAGCAAAAATTCACTTGCTGCACTTGGTAAATATAGTAAACACAGATTGGGCTTAGGAAGCAGTACACTTCCCAACATACCATCTGATCAAGTACCAAACCCTGCCCCTCCAGTGGAACAAACTCAACCACCGCCTCCACCGCCTCCTCCAGTTGCACCAGTTGTTAGAAATCTCTTTTTCTCTTTTCTTTCTTTTTCTTTCTTTTTACCTTATCTTATCTTATCTTGCCGAGTTACCGAGAAGCCGGCCGATATGCCGAAGTAGGGATATCTCTGTTACGGATTCTCTCACAGTCTGCTTCTCTCCGTTTCTATCGGATTCTATGACCTTCTATTTTACTAAGCTTTCTCACATGACATAGTCAATGAGTCAGCAGTTCTCAACAGTATATAAGAACTCATGTATTCGATAGTTTCCCCTTAACTTCGAATTGGTTTCTCTCTCCGCTCTCATAACCTGGCCATAAGATATAATATTCCTGAGGAACATTATATCTTCGTCTAGTTCCTTGGATTCCTAACAAAATTCGAAGTTCCCCTGTTCTCTCAGCCACCCACGCTTTGAGACAGATCTCTTATCACTTTTCATCATACTTCGCGCGTTTTCTACAACGGCCTCTATACGACGACTCACAGCGATTCTCGAAAATCTCTATATCGACCTCCTTACAGACGTAATCCGACGAGAACAAATCACGAGTAACCTGTTTTATCAGTTGTAAACGATCTATTCCTTGTTAACCAGAATCAGTGTCCAATACACAGAGCATCGAGGTCATTACAGATTCACGAGCACACTATTCAGCTGATAACCCCCGTTCAAAACGGAGAGACGAGGTTGACAATTCAACCTTTTTAACGG
>QLOR01000027.1:2817-103881 GCA_003313825.1 Sarcodon aspratus
AACGTTTGAGATTCTACCCGTTTGACAGGCAAACATTCGCAGGTTTCCGGAGCATTTGATAATTTTGCTCAAAAAGGGTTGTTTCAACCTCTGCCAAGGGTGGCGTGGGTACTCAGGAAAGGATATTCGCCAACTATTTTTATAGCATAAAACCTGTTTGGACGTGTAAATCTCGACCAAGACAAAACGGGTCAATTGGAGAATCCTGCCAACGTTGCAATCCAATCTGCCGAAGACCTCTCTATTTTTTCGCATGGCAACAAATTGCCTTACATTGCTGCCGTCCACTGTTATGCCTTAACAGAGAACCAAGGCATTACTGTCACAAAGCCACGTTCATATTACCTCCGAAACGAAAAGCATGATGAGGAGGCACCTCGTTACCAAATTGATTTCCGTGGCCTCAGCGCATATGGAAACATCAGTGATCCAGTCAGAAATGTAATTCGAATGATGATCGACTACTCGAAAAATGCTGTGTTCAACAATCACCCTCGTAAGTATGGACTCCCTTCACTGCGGCGGATGCTGCCTGTGTTGTCAGAAGATCCAGCTTCTATGGAATGGTTTGGTGGGTTTGCTAAAGCGGATGCATGGAATGCAAGGGCCACACCGCAGAAGGATTCAACTGTTGGCCCTTCCACTGCAGGTGTCGTGAAGAAGAAATTGCGCTCGAAGGGAAAGGCGACCGTGAAGAAGAAATTGTGATCAAAGGGAAAGGCAATTGTGGAACCTCTGTAAAAGTCAGAACTTCGACAGTAGAGATTTCGAGTCACAAAATTTTCCGACTCGATCATCCGACTGTGGCTGCTGGATATGTGACTTTGACCACCGTGTCTCACCCTTGCGCGTCTTTTTGGTGGAACGCTTGTAACACTCATGGGATGTATAGGTTGAATATCTGTCAAAGCCAGAGTAAACAGTTTTCAAGTTTCTAGAAGTCAATTGTTATATCGGAAGAATAAAACCGACAACGGGCTCGGCAATCTCTTAAATTGTCAGGATAAAATCGAAAGGACACCCTAATATGTGCGTGACTCAAAACTTGTAGAAACACAGTAGCCTTCATCTACCTAACCCCTTTTCTGAAACAAACAGGCCTAGAAGATGAATGGGATCATCGCCTTCCTGTTCCTAGGATACTTGTCGCCAAACTCCTTCTTATAGTTCCTATGTTTTTTCTGGGCCCACATGCCCATAGTGAACGCTCCTGCGCTGAGAAAGAGGACAGCTTAACAACAGGAAGAGAAATGAGACAAGGTACAAGGGGGACGATCAACGTGACCCACCGGTCCAACTCCCCGACATGGCGATGATGGCCAGCCAACCAAGAATCTCGAAGAAATAGTTTGGGCACGACACGAGGTTAAATCCATAACCAATGGGGATGCCACGTTTCCGAGATCCTGCAGGACGCAGCGAACGCAACTTCCAATGAGTAGAAAAATTTGACAATTCGGCGAACTGTGTTGTGTTGGGCAGGAAAACACGAAACATGGACGAGAGGGTCGCTCACCGTCCAAAATGCAGTGCATGCCCACAGGAATGTTGGGTCATCGCGGTATGTGCCTCGAATTGTGGGAGAAGTGGCAGCATATGTAGGGCTGTAAAGAGCAAATGCGAGGAACAAACCTATAGGGGAATCAACTTGGTAAATAAATAAAAGAAAAAGAGCTAGCAACTCGCCTCCCAAAATATGGTAATGCGCAGAGCTTCGTATCAAGTGTCACAACTCGTCTTGGGCAAGCACCACGATATGAGTTCAACTCACTTTCTGAAGATGTACATGAATGGCATTGTCGAATGCGAATAGCGATGTATGCTGTGTTCCAATTGTTGAGGCAATCTAACTAGCGAGCAAATGTTCATGACTCACAAAAGCGTCTCGTATTCTCTCTTCAGGAAATGTAGCATGACCAAACCATACGCAAACCTGTGTTTCTACATAAGTCGACGAAATCCTGGAAGTAAGAGAAAATCTCACTGTTGCATCATACTGTGTTGCACATGTCCACCGTAGAATATCCGAGGGAAATGATAAAACAGAGGATGAATGACCAAAGGACCAATCTTCAGAAGATAAGTCAAAACACGAACGCCCAGACGGAGGGCCTACTGACATATTCGACGACAAATACCGTTGTCCAACTGATTTGGGGGCCAAGGTCCTTCACAGATAATTCACCGCCGTCCACGACACCAGCATCCTTGAGTGTCTTTTCGTCTGCAAGGGCCTTCTTGTCGCCTTTCAAAGCCAACTTTTGACGTGAAGGGTAGAACTTGAGAGCTCGGTGAGTTCTCCGACACGTTAAATTGGAGAAATTGAAACGGACTTTGGGGTATCTGGCTGCCAGAGAAGATTTGACATCCGCAACGGTCGCGTTGTGTAGCTGTTTGCCGGGAATATCGAGGGTCACTGGCAAGCTTTTGGCAATTGGAATACTTCTGGAGGCCGATGAGACAGTTACAGAAACCATCCCAGAGTTGGACGCTGTCAGTGACGGTGCGGATGAAGGCGGGATTTTACCCCGGAAATAGCCTGACCGAATCAGGAGTCGGCTGCTTATTGAGATTGCAGTTACCAATAAACTGACTACATCCTCATGCTATTGGTACTCGATCAAACACTGTTGTCCAACGATGAGTGCTTCACGAAATTCCACAAGAGCACTACGTACTACTAGGCTAGGTTACTGTGGAATACACGTTATTTGCTCTAGTCGTCTCGCTCCTACCACCTGGGCATGTTTCCGTTCCACCCATCCAGACGCGATGCCTTCGTAGCATCGATACTATCGAGTTCATTGTTCATGGCGCGATGAGTATCGGAAGATAGGCTCCCCTGTTTGCGACTCTGTACGCACAACTTCTCGTCTCTGGCAGTTAGCCTTCCTCCCAAGGCCGCTACAACGCGCTTGCCACAGTATCCCCTGCCACAGAGTACAGAATCAACTGCGCCTATGTGTCCTTTAAGAAGACCTATGATGATCTGACCCATCCCCGCAGCACAGATATTAATCGTCTGGTCATCAGTGCCAGGCTAGTACCGCTGCACAACCAACAATCCGGTGGAGAAATTGGTGGTATTAACTGGTGTGTTTTTTTTGCGGAATACTAGATGAGATCTGATTATTGAATTATTGAGTTTGCAACAGGTTGGCTGGCACACCCGACAGAGGCGAATACAGGCGTTTTTGAGATATTTCCATTTTGCGCGCCAACTTTTGCTCTGCCCGCTGGAAGTAAGCTATTGTGAGTTTCTGAATGACCTTCTCGAATCTGAGTCTATTAAGTAATGTCTTTCTGGACAGAGTTATGACCACATAGGGCTCGCTAAATGAGTGGTGACAGACCCAAAACGCTTGCTGGAGAATTCCGGTCAAGGTCATAAATGATAACTTATCGTCGAGCAAGACCTTGACTGATTCTTTTTTATCATATAACAGGATGCAAGTCATCAAAAGGCAGGGAGTTTTAGCAAGGCAAATCGCAAAAGAATATCGTCCTTGATACCTCGAGATATGAAATCGGAGAGTTGCCGGTACATCTTGGTAGGCAAATTGCCTTCCTCGTCCAGATCTCCACTAAGGGTGAGATTAATTGGTGGACAGCCAAGCTCTGCGCAAGAAATTCCATGACTGTCTCCGCCCATGGCAAATGGTCCGCATGATTAGGACGCGGAAGAGTAAGTATGCATGTTACAGTTCCCTGGGCTATTCAGGAAATGACACGCAATCGGGTCCGCTCTGTCGTCGGGGCATATATCGTCTTTGGTTGCGAGCATAGATTCTCACAGTTGTTACGGAACAACTCAGGCGCGCGCTCGTCAAGGACGGAGACAATAAATTTGAACGCCTTTTGGATGATTCGACAATTGAAGTGATTTACGGCCTTCCAGGACTCACTAGGCTAAAGAAGGATCGTGTTGTGCCAAACCAACACGCTATTGGGATAGTGAGAAGAAAATGTCGGAACTACCTAGGAGCCGGCGGTAGCGCAGGGTTACGGTACTTGTAACGTCAGTCTCTTTGCCTTTGTTAGGCGACATTCGATAAATTGCTTTCGTTTATCCAACCGTAACGGACATGATCGAGTTGGAAACGACGAGGGTATCTATGCGGGAAGCTTAACTTAGGAGGGCGAAACGGTTAGCATAAGTTACATACGTTAGAGGTGCCGCAGTTCGATACAGTGAAGGTTTGGTCAAGGTAACAAGATCCGAATACTGTATGTAATTCTTCGAAAAACGCTTAAACGCACGGGTGGCAGCAACTTGCGACCACATAATAGTGACAGCTCACGTATTCCTCTCAAAGACTCAAACTGACCATCCTGTTGCTCTGCTATCATTCTTGCCTCACCCGAGCAATGCTGCATGGCTGACCACCACAACGCTAAATCTTCTCGGCTTATAGCCATTGATCTCTCTTCCTTCGCGCTCTTTCGCACAACAAAAAAAGCTCCTTACTACTCCTTGCTATGGAAGGGGATCGGACACGACTTATTATCAGGCGGTTTGGGCGCCTATTAGTATACAGTCTTTAATGCAGCAGATATTCGCAAGCGCTTGGTTACCACCAAAGGTTTGAAGCACGTTCCTCTATATCTTCAGCTTTCAGCGGGTTCGTGAAGATGCTATAGGCGGAGTAATATTGAATCTGCGCATTGTTTTCTCTCTGACCCAGTGATTGCAAGTGGACTGGAGTCCCTCTAGAAGTTCCAGTTTGCTGTCCCCGCGAATTCTGTCATTTCCCTTCCATTTAAATAATACACTTTCAAGTTCATAGAATATAGCCGTGAATCTGGGCTTGTTGTTAATTCTCTGACACTTTTGAGTTTGTACATTCGTTAAAATGACGCCCGACTTTTTATACTTCTCTAAACAGCGTTTCTTGAGACAGACATTAGAACCACCATGACAGCTTCAGTTTCTCGCGCCCCAACGCCGTAGGGTAAACGACGCCATCCTATTGGCCTGACTGGCATGCCTCGAGGCGTAACCGAGTCCGCACCGGGTGAAAAACTAAAAGAGCCTCATTCCACTGTGACGGCGTCGGCGTCGTCTGCGCTCTGGGCCATGTTTCGTAGACCTTGGAACGGCCCCCCCGCCCCTGACTACTAGCACATGTCTCGGTGGGACACCGCTGACAGTTGTTTCATCATGCTGGCAGAAGGCGCTGATGGTATATA
Organism: Sarcodon aspratus; assembly: GCA_003313825.1. Classification (NCBI taxonomy): domain Eukaryota; kingdom Fungi; phylum Basidiomycota; class Agaricomycetes; order Thelephorales; family Thelephoraceae; genus Sarcodon; species Sarcodon aspratus. The sequence continues at coordinate 8,008 of QLOR01000027.1, forward strand.
TAACCTTGCGTAACGTAGGTCTCTGCCCAAAATCCCTCGTCTTGACGAGAAGGCTATTCTTTCATGCATACATCTGGACTTGACTGCTACATTCTTCCCGACTTCTTCTCATTTTGCACATACCCTCTGCAAGTCAACCTTGCCTGTGAAAACGCTGCTCGAGCATCCGAACAATGGCTCTTGAGCGGTGCCAACTTTGACCGCCGCCAGCGCGAGGTTTTCTTCGGTCTCAAGGCTGGCGAGCTGGCGGCTTCATGTTTCCCCGACGCACATCCTTTCCGCCTTCGCATCTGCTGCGATGTTATAAACTATTTCTTCAACCTGAACAGTTGGGCGTACGAGTTCGACCCCTCTGATCTCACCTGCCTGCCCGATTGTGTGTTGAGTGCCCTGGATGATCCCTATGGATACCACACAGATAAAATCGCTGGAATTTTGGCTAAAGAGTACGTTCCGTTTCATTATTGTCTCTCCCACTCTTTTAGTCACCGTTGTTATGCTAGCTTCTATGCTTTGTTAAGCTTCACTGCAGGGATCGACTGCTTGCAACGCTTCGTCCGCGCGATGGAACTGTTTTTCACTGCCTCACAGCACGAGGCAATGGTAACAGATATTCCAGACTTGGAATCTTATGTCCACCTTCGTCGCAATTCCAGCGGCTGCAAGCCTTGCTTCGTATTGATCGAGTATGCAAATGGCATTGACCTGCCTAATTATGTTATGGAACACCCTATTATACGCGCCCTCGAGGAAGCTGCCAATGATATAATAACATGGTCGAATGTAGGTCTCCCTCCCCATACGTCATCCCATAAAAATCAAAATCAAAACCAACTTCTGATAGGACATTTTATCTTTTAATATCGAGCAAGCCCGCGGCGACACTCGCAACATGGTCACCGTGCTCATCAACCACCATGGTCTGGACCTGCAAGAAGCAGTCGACTACGTCGCCGACCTCTGCAAAGCGTCCATCGCGCGTTTCGAAAACGACAGGTCCCTTGTCCCATCTTTCGACCCGCAGATAGACAAGCTCGTCGTGAAGTATGTAGAGGGGCTACAGCACTGGATTGCCGCTTCGTTACATTGGAGTTTTGATACGGAGAGGTATTTTGGGATGTTGGGAGCAGAGGTCAAGTTGCACCGTGTTGTTCGTCTGTCGTCGTCGTCCCATGCAAGGAGATGAACGCTCTCTCAATTCGTTCTGGGTTTTTTATTCATTGTGGAAGTTGGTGGTGCGCGAGTTGGTTATATATAAATAGGCTGGTTCCGTGGACTATGATGGACAATATATTATTACCTTAGCAGCATATAATGTATCGTATATCGCAGCAGAATGACAAAGCTTTAATTGTTTTCAAAGACTACGGTGTGTGTTACACGGAACGTTCACGGAAATTGTCTTGACGAAGAAGTGGAGGCTGAAAACTTTAGGAGCTAAACAACTTCTGGAGACAAACCGGATATCAAACAAAATACACAATGTACCATGTAATTAATTTTGCTTCCTATATCACAAAGCCATTGAAACCTCCCCTCTTCCCAAGTGATCCCCGTGGAGAACCGCGTTCGAAGATTATCACAACAATCATAAGTTGAAAAATAAATCATAAATAGCGTCAGAATGAAGGAAAAGACGCGGACAGACGATGTAAACGACATGCGTAGTGGGTAATCTTTTTTTTTTCATGATGAGGGGCCGACAACAATGGGTTTTGTTTTGCTGAAATGAGCAAGAGTATCGTCCGAGATTGCCAAATGTTCCTTGACCATCTCGGGAGGGCTGAGAGCCAACCACTAAAAGCAACAGGTGAACCTTTCTGCCAAAAAGGTCCGAAAATCTGAAATATGATGACGTACCTGACTAAGACTGATGTCTTCGAAACGATCTATAATTTTTGAGCATAAGTTTTGTTGTGCGAAGGGTCAAAAGGTTGGTTGCGACATACCCGTTTTGAAGATCTCCAGGAATTTAAGAGTGGTGTTACCTGTGTTCTCCACGTAATGTCCAAAAGTCGCCGGTACATAGCCTGAACAAATCTAAGACTTATGGTCTTATCTGCGACTGATGGTGCACTTACCAACATCGCCCGCCTGTAAAACAATGCCCATAAGCGTTAAAACGACGGTGTTACTAAGGAGAGAGTGAACAGACCTCATAGCTAAAGGTCCTAGCGTTCTGGTTGTTTGCGAACAACGTTACACGGCCCTGGCCTTCAATGAAGAAACTATCACGGAACGTTAAGCCTTTGAATGATATTTTAGAATCAAAAATTTAGCTCACCTCCATTCATCCTGGGATGGATGCCACTACAAAAAAAACGTGAATTAGATGGCAAAACCCATGATTACTATGGAGGTAGACATACGTGTAGTTCTCTAGACATCCCCAAACCATCAGACACCAAACAAAGAAATCAAAATGAGAGGCATCACCTTATCGCGCCTGGCTCAACGGTGACCTGGAGCAACATGTAGTCAGTTCCTTGTTTCGCCTTCACATTTAATCTGCTACAACTTACCTCTGCGACAGCGATGGTCTTGGAGACCGTAAACATGCTAGAATCTACGATTTTGACTGTTCCGCCAGAGGTCTGGGTAGCATTATATTGAGAAAACGGAAAGACGAATGGATCAGGGATGGTTCCTTGAGGACTCGTCGGCAGTACTTGATCTGAAGCAGGAACCGCTGCGACGGGGAATCACACAGCATCAGTTTCCCACGCCACACGGAAGTGGAAGGACAAGGAACTCACGAGCGGGGAAAATGTACAATTCCCGAGATGGAATATGATCGAAGCTCGAGATGCTGACTTGGAAGTTCTTGGCGAGCACTTCTTTGGGTACATGAGCCAGCCAGTCGGTTAGCTGGTGGATCATTAATGATTAGCAGAGTTGTTGTAGGCCATTGAGAAGCTTGAGGCTTCTTACCAAGAAGGTTGAATCTTCGCTGAAATTGCCATCATCAAATACCTGAGTTCAAAATATCGGTAAAGATGAAGCGGGACGAAAGAGAATAATTTCGCACAAGTAAGAATTCACTTCCTTCGGGATCATCGCCTAAAGCTTGAAGAGAGTGCGGAGTACCTTCATAGATGACAAGATCGTAAAAAGTTCGTAGGTTGATTAAATGGGTACTATACCTGGAGGGAAATACCACAGATCTCCGGGATGAACGTTGGCAATATAGTTTTGACCAGCGGAGTTGACAGCAGTAATTTGGGTAGTTCCCTTCCACAAAGAGTCAACTCCGTTCATGTTCGGACATACACATTATTCACCTTGAGAACATAAGCCCACTGCAACCAAGCACTTAGTGACTATCATTCCGTGGAACGACTTGAATTGTACACACCTCTGCAGTCTTGTGCCAGTGGAGTTCACTGCAAGACATGAGGCGTACAGCATAAATCAAAAATAATTCAAGCTTACCGTATTGCACCGGGCTGAAGACGCATATTGACACCAGCCATCTCTGAAAGACGAGTCAAACACTATCCGGTTATCTATAGTAAAAGTTGTTCTTTACCAGTAGCAATTGGCATGACCGCCACTAATAAGGATAGATATGAGCATAAAGCAAAATAATATGGAAATGTTCTCCTACCGTTCTGTTGACGAGCCCAACCACCAGTCTGCCTATTAAAGATATTGCATAAACATCGGGGCGAAGCGGGAAAAAAAGGGGGAGAAAAATACCCACAAACGATTGTGACTCAATGCAAAAGGCCATTTGGCGTTCGAACTGGAAATCCAATGAATCTTTTGCAAACAATAGTTTCCGGAACAACATACACGCTGCCATGATCTGAGGTTGGCGGAGCGAGAAGGTCGGGGTTCTGCTGCTCGACGGGGAAGTTGTGCGGGCCCATCATCTTGGCTCCTAGAGAACCACGTATGGGTTCAATGACCGACTCGTCGACATTGGCACTTGGGTCCCAAAGCGGGAGGTTAGGGTCATCACTGGCGGGTGGAACGGTCACTGAAGGGTCTGCGGCAGAACCGGTTGACGTAGTGCTACTGACAGGAACACTCGACGAAGGGGGGGCTGCCGACGAAGAGTGCATGTTAGAGCTAACCAAGGACAATGATGAAGCAGGACCACTGCTACGCGCAGGTGGCGCGGCATAAGAGGATCCAGCAAACAAAACAGCGCAGAAGACGAATGCAGTGAGCTTCGACATTTTGGATGAAGTGCTGAACACAGAGGGCTATAGTTCTCAAGAGCCGCTTTTAAGTGTTTGAGGACGTTCAGTAATTGCAAAGGTGGGGTGACATCTGACCGTAAACTAAGGCATCAGAATAGTTGTTGATCAAAGGAGAACTTGTCTGGTGATCGAGTAGACTTGTGCCACTAGTCACTATGGATGCCACCGATTCAAAGTCCGCGTCTGTATCAGTTTCGGTTTGAATGGTTACGTATGCAGCACTTACTAAGATCCTGTGTTTTGAATACCAGGATGTGTGTTTGAGCAGTAAGGCGAAATGACCTGCCGGACCTGCCCAAGCTGCCATACGTCCAAAGTAAACCCTTGAAGCCGACCAGCGTCCTTGGCCGCAGGCGATGTTACGGCTACGCCTCTGAGACCCGCCGAAAGCATCGACTGCAGCCACCATATGATTATGCTGTAGGAGAGCAGAGGCAGTGATTCTTTGATCCCGCCGGGTCTAGGATCTTCCTTTCAAGCCGAAGCGGCTATGGGGGGATGAAGTTAAGGCTATAGTTGGAGCATGCTAAACTATATAGTCCTCAGAAAACTAGGCACGGCCCGGTGCGAAGCATTCGGTTAACGATGTTGGTCAGCACGATCTCAGGAATTATACACTGGTGATGGTCGTCAGTGATTATTAGATTTGCCAGATCGAAATCGAAGTGAAACTATTTTAGGTGCAATTAAACGTACCACGCCTCTATCAAACCATCAGGTGAGAATCTAGAACACAAATCTCCTCAACCTTCCACAAATGCAGAGCTCCGCAGTTGAAACTTGATTGAACGTTGACGTTGCAGGGTCGCCGGTCTCAGACACCCGTGATGAGCACTGGCACTGTTCATGTGGCGGCCGCTTGGAAACCAACTAATAGATCATCATTATTGACTGTATGCCGTGTGCCGGCCCATCAGCAACATCTTGGCCACGGTCACCTGGGTGCTGAAGCTTGAAGCGCTGAAGAGGCGCTCCTTGTAACACCAAGTTTCTATGCAGTAGTTTTGTTCGTCAAATTATGTTCTCCCAAGTATTTTCCTCACACATAGGGTTTTATTTATGAGCCAACCAGCCTTCATACATCGTTTACTACCACTGGCAGTGGTGAAACTGCACTCGAGACCGATCGACAGATCGAACCACGTGACAAATTTGTCCCACGATTGCTCATCTACTCTGTGACTGTGTTCCAAATGTTATCGTTCTACGTTTCGTTGTTCAAAAACATAAATCTGAGTACTCACCGTGTGTTTGTTTACATTAAGTATCGTCTACTTTCGCTCTTTGTAGAGGGAACTGCAGGAGAATGATTAACGCTCCTCGGGCGATCAGTGATTCGGGCATCACAACTCTAGCCACCACGCCGATCATGCAATTCAGTATGTCACACTGCAGTTGTCGCCTAGTCACCTCTTGAAAAGGTTAGCAGACCGTCACTTCACCGCCAGTATTGTCGACGAACACGTGTGTCGATAAAGACTATATTGAAGTAGCATTGCTGCAATGCCACATGAGAGTCTAACCACCTGATGCGTTGCTAACGTAGGACGATGATCATTTTCACTAGGCAGAATACCAGGACGGCCATGTACACTTACCAGATCAGAGAGCAATAACAGGACTAAAACAGCAAAACGTGCGTAATGCGATTACACGTCTCAATCACAGGTGTCCTGCCTTCACAAAGTTGACCCGATCCGACCCTTTGCATCAATCGTAAACGACGCAACACGGGGCTTCATCTAATATCCGAAGTAATGGAGAGGGCTACGTTCGATAGACTCTCAAATCCGCCGCTCGCACTTCACCATACAGGTGGAGATAGTCAGGCGCGGTGCAGAACCCTGGTAGCGCTGAAATAACAAAAAGTTTATGATACATGTGTTCTGACAAGAGCGGTATCTATGGTACAATTCGCAAGTTGTTGATAGAGTTGCAAGGCTCTTGACTAAAGACCACACTTCAGTTCACGTCTACGGTCGCAGCGCCATGTACACCGATATCTTTCAGGTCAAGGCTATATATACCCAGGTTCTCATGACTGCTGATGTGCTGATAAATTGGGAAACCGTACTCAGATGTCCCGCAGCCGATCATCATCGGATCTACAGCACACCTGATAATCCCGCGGAAACCCAATCCCCGTTGGGAGCAACCACAAATCGTGAGAAGCGCAAGCGCCTGAGTTGATTCGGGGTCTAGGCTCTCCCACCCAGTCATTCATTCATGTGTTTGCCACAGAAGTCAAGAAGTGGTCGGCCCGTCATGGAGAATGATCGAGCCCCCGAGTGCGGGGATTGCTTCTAGAATGGGTACCTCAGTGTATGTGATGATCCCTTCTATGACCAAACTATTGGGAAGGTTTCCAGACTTGAAATTTGAAAGGGCAAAGCGCAACCTTGTTGGGGATGCCGTTCACACTGTGTTTGACACCTTCAAGTTGGCTAATGCCTATTCTGCGTGTTCAATTGGGAAGAATGGTGTGTTTAGTCAGTGGTCAGGCCCACCTATTTCCATCGGGTAGTACAACAACTAAAAGGTGCTGGAGAAGTCCGTATTTGAAGAAGACGTACTGTATAGATCTGGCTGCGGAGGGAGTAAGGCACAAGTCATATCTCCATTGTGTGCAAATTTAGTCTTTGTTGCCCCTTTGAACCGCATAAACCGTTCTTGCTGATACTTTCAACCTTGTCGACCTCGCGTACCTTTCTTAAAAGATCAAAAGATCAGAGTTTAACAAATGCCATGAACAGATAGAGAGGATGTATGTTGATGTAAGACTTGAGGAGGCAAAAGAACCTTCCCAGTCCCGCCGGCCCGCAGTGATAAAGCAACTCCAAATCACTTCGATGAGACTCGGACGTCAATCCGTGCGGTAGAATGCCTGCAATATAACGCCAACACTATGTCAAGGCTCTCAGAAAACATCGATACTACTGATCCACCCGTTTTCTTGTTGCGAGACAGGGTTGATGTTCAGCCCATATCATACGCACTGATCCCGAGTGACTCTACCCTCTGGAACTTCTGATTTTTCTTTGATAAAATGTGTCATTATAATATATACCGTAACGCGTTTTTTTTGGGAAACAGGGCGTTTCTGTAGCTCAGTGATAGTTGCCGCGTATGGTCCATCTGCATTGTGCACGTAGCTCGAGCAATACAGTCCTTTGATAGAATCGACATCATAGACCATCGCTGTGGCATGGTAACCGCATCTTTGAACGGCAATAGTCACTATAATATTTATATTGTTATTTTAGCTCATATGAAAATAGTATTCACGATTAAGTTTAGTTCGTGTTGTTGTCATCAGTAGTTCTGAAAGACTTTGCGCCACCATCACCCCTACCGCATATACCCATAAGCAAATTAAAATTCAGCACAAAAGCGGCCGAGAATCAAATGGAGAGGTTCATTCTTCGACATTGTAACCACGTATGACTCCATCGAGATAACAACAATACAGTCCGAGTCTGCATCTTCAAGTCAGGTACATACTACTCAGTGATTCACAGTTGATTTAGCAAGCTATACACAAATATTTCAACTGAATGGGCCACTGTTACATGTCGACCACTGGATGCTGATCTCAACGTAACACAACCATTTGCGCCCACATCATCCCACACCGTCAGAGTTGCTAAACTCACCCTATGATTCTGCCAAACGGCCCGAAAACAATTTTGGAACGAAGGACAACCATCCGCGTACTATACCTCAAGCGCGATGATCATGAGACATGCCAGTAGCGGAGAGCGCAACTTTATGAGAGGATTTGTGAAGCCGCAAAAGGTTCACGTATTCAGTTTTTCGGAACTCCTAGATTACCGTCTAAGTTCATCAACCATAGTTTTACGAGTGAAAAAAGTACATACGAAAAATAAAAATACTATTGACGGACCTAGGACTGTTAGGTCCGTCAATAGGTATTTTCCATACAAAAATCTTCTGACGTTATACGACCGAGCATCTGTTGTGTTGATTCCAGTAGTGCCAGTGGCGGCGCTGAACTGAACCGCTTCAAAGCACGGGTGTTCAAGCTAAAGCCCAACTTGGTGCTCGGCTTCAGTGAAAAGCCATCAGGCAGAACAGAGGCAGAAAGGGACTGAGATGCGCCGGCCTTGAGGCGATCTGAGTACATGATTAAGCCAGAATGCCTCATACATCATGTGTCGCATTCAGTTGACTTTGTTGCTAGTGATGAGAAGAGATCAGCCATGTATTGAATGTTGAGCACTCAACAGTGCATCAGTACTAGGAGAATGAACGGCATGCCCTCAGCTGCTGGGAGACTGATCGATGATATGAGGAGATCTGGTCATTCAGAGGCTGACATTCCTCAACCGCGGTAAGACAAGACAGCGCCTAGCCAAGCATTGGATACTGGGCACTCGATAGCGCTTAACATTAGTAGCAATGCTGTTTAGAGAATGAATGTTAACGTTGAACCTGTGAACATATAGTTGGGTGCTCACAGACAGAGGACATGTGCTTGTTCGATTTAGGTTAATAAAGATTGGTGCGGCTGGCTCTCACCCAAAGATGTAGTTCGTGTTTACATCTCCATACCGCGTTCAAATCCGTCAAACCAGATGAGTATGTAGGCATGGTTTTAATAATATATAAATATTTCAGGGCGCAGTGGAAGGGATACTCGTTCAAGATGGAATTTTCGTTTCTAGTTTGAAGAAAGTTCCTGGCGACCGTCGCCGCTCTTACTTAACGACGTAAGGCAAAAGCGGGAAACGCAGCAACAAGTGCGGACCGCTTAGGGCCGGTTGATGGAGTCTTTTCCCGGGGTTCGATCACTGACCTGAACTAGTGCTCCGACTGCCTTACCATGACAAGTTCGCGCATTCCCGACGTCATCTTAACGTTCTTGTTTTATTCCACATTGCTCGTAGCTGCACAAAAACCCGGAACGCCTCTTGTTCTCATTTATTCAGCTACCAAAGGATATAGACATGACTCAATACCCACTGCCATCCAAGCTCTGAAAAACGGCTCTTCCTCATATAACATCCAATTCAGTAATACAGAAGATCCAAGTTGGTTCGCGGATGGAACTTTGTCTCAATATGATGCAGTGCTCTTTTTGAGTACGACTGGTGAAGGTAGGAGACAAAGTTGCGAGGACGTCTTCGCTGCTTCACAACAATTCTAGTATTAGATGATGCTGGGAAAGTAGCCTTCCAGAAATACCTCAATCTGGGAGGTAATTTCGTGGGTGTCCATTCATCTTCTGATACCCTAGTCAATACCACGTTTTACGGTCAAGAACTTGGCAAGTCCGTCTGTTGTGGCTCCTTGCTACGATTCTAACGTCTGGATGGAGGCGCATATTTCGACTATCATCCGGCTCTCCAGAATGCTGTGAGTGCCGAATACTGTACGTGTGAAAGGGTTGCGTCTGATACAAAATCTCATAAAAGACGGTGGACGTGATTGACATGTTTCATCCAAGCACTACCATGCTACCATCCCAATGGCATGTCCAGGACGAGATGTGAGTTTATGGTAGTGTCTCTTACTTCCCTAACTCTTGTGTTCTAAACGCGGCTCAGGTACAATTTCAAGTCGGACCCACGCGCTCTTGGTGCGGTTGTTGTTCTTTCTGCTGACGAATCAAGTTACCAAGGTATTTTATTATGCCTGAGCGACTTTCTTGTGATCAACTTAAGCTATTGAATCAAGATCCCGGTCCTCGACTTTACAACCAAGGCACTCCACATCCAACAGGTACGATGATTTTTTTTCTGTAGCTTTCTGCCTCACATGTGTTTATTTCAGCTTGGTATCAAGATCATGGTGCAGGCGTTCAGAGCGGTGGAATTCCTGGTAGAAGCTTCTATACTAGCCTCGGTCATCTGAACGAGACTTGGCAGGTTTGTCATCACTTGAATGCTGCGATTTAGAGATTGATTTAATGTTCCACATCAGAACGATCTATTCCTTGCGCATGTATTCGGCGGAATAACTTGGACTTTACAATCAAATACGACCAGAGCTTTTAATTCTAGTGCTGCTGTTGGTAATCCCCCTGGTTCATCCTCAAGTATAAGGCCATCATCAACATCCGTTAGTTCGCCGATGTGAGTGTCTGTGCATCCTTGTCTCCGTCAACACAACTCTAACGAATGCACAGTCCATCATCGTCTACGTCGGCATTGAACAGGTCATATGGTATCTCCGCAGCGTTGACTGCTTTTGCGATGATTCTAGGAGCAGCTTTCGCATTTGTCATGTTATGAAGTTGTGTACTACTTCGTTTAGAGACTGTAAAAACAGTTATTTATCAGGAATATTAACTGTCCCTTACCTAAATGGAGGGATCTGATTGGTGTAAAGTTGTGATATCATATGTACTACTCAGCATGATTTCTGTTGTCCTGGTTGTTGCTGCGCGATCTAATTGAAATTCCATCAATTCGACTCTGGGTCGCATCATATCTCATAATCCATCTCTCTGTCTCTTCCTGTCATCCATCAGCCAGACTAATGTCTACTCAAACAATCGCAGTATGCGACGAGTCCGAATTGAAAGATGGACAGATGTGTGTGTCATGGCAACTTTCGAGATATACGTTTATTAACTGGACATTATAGGAAGGAAGTAGAATTTGGAGAAGGAAAAGTTCTTTTGTCGCGGCTCGGTGATAAGATCCACGCAACGAGTGCGTTTTGTACCCATTATGGAGCACCGTTGGTTAAAGGCGTGCTCACTGCGGATGCCAGAGTCGTCTGGTCAGTCTTCTCGTCAATCTCTACGTTATCTGATATTCTGATATTCCCCATTATAGCCCGTGGCACGGAGGTAAGTCGAATCTCAGTTCTGATGTTTGATATGTAGCTGAAATCCCTCAAAGCTTGCTTCAATGTATGCACTGGAGATATCGAGGATGCGCCTGCACCGTCTGCTCTTCATCTGTTCAAAGCGAGCGTTACCGATGGCAAGATATACGTCACGGCTGATACCCAGCGAACTATTAAAGCCAACTTTAGTCGACCACCTAGAGTCTCTTCTGAACCTGCACCTGCCAACGAAACTGCGCTGGGAAGCAGTAAGTCCGCGGGCGTGGTTATTGTTGGAGGAGGAAGCGGGGCCTTTCAGGCTGTTGATAGTTTGAGAGAGGTATGTGCCTTGCTAAAATCGAAGTATGCTCAGGATTCTAATTAGAATATAGCATGCCTTCTCCGGGCCGATCACAATCATTTCCAAGGAACCACACACGCCTATTGATAGGTCTTTTGCCATCTTCCTCCCGAATCCTGTTTCCTACTTTTTGATCGTAATGTTTTGCACAGAACGAAACTCAGCAAGGCTCTGATCACCGACTCTGCGAAATTGGAGCTCAGGACCGCAGCGGATCTTAGAATCAAGCTCGGGACGACGCTGCGTACTAGTACCGTGAGTCTTAGTCCATCACATACGTGTTCAGCATCTGGTAGTTAAGGTTTTGCTAGGTTGTTACATCAGTCGATGTCAATGCAAAGCAAGTCATCTTGGATGGAGGAAAGGAGACTATCAAGTATGATAAACTGATTCTTGCTACGGGAGGAGTCCCCAGGAGACTGCCGGTTCCAGGAGCCGATCTTCAGAACGTATATACTTTCCGAACTGTCGAGGACTCCAAGCTAGTAGATGCAGGTAAATAGCGATCGGATGTCGCGATTTTATCGGTCCTGACATGTCCTTTCAGCCGCCAAGGAAGGAAAACGACTAGTCGTTATCGGGAGTTCCTTCATCAGTATGGAACTTGTCGTCGCTGTATCTAAGCGGAAGCTTGCCTCCATTGACGTGATTGGCAAGGAGGAATATCCTTTCGAACTCGTTTTGGGAAAGGAGGTTGGCGCTGGGATAAAGAAGGTAAGTCACCTGGAACATGCGAAGGCGTGGTCTCTTACGATTAATTCAAGTATCATGAATCGCAAGGGATCAAATTCCACGGCCAAGCCAACGTTGACAAGATCATTGCGTCGGAATCTGATCCGACTCAAGCGGCTGCTGTTCAAATCACATCTGAGGACGGAACGACAGAGACATTTCCGGCTGATTTCGTCATAATGGGTGTGGGTGTAGCCCCTGCCACCGAGTTTTTGAAACAGAGTGATGGGTTCCCGATAGAGGCCATCCAGAGAGATGGCGGTATTGCTGTCGACGAGTATTTGAAAGTCCGTGATTTAGAAGACGTCTACGCGATCGGTGATATTGCATTCTATCCGCAATTATTCAGTGGTGAGAGCAGGAGAGTGGAGCATTGGAATGTAGGTAGTTTTCTTGTATTGCGTTTCGTATATCAGTCCGACGTCCTGATTTCCTCCAGGTTGCCGGTAACCATGGTCGTGCGGTTGGGAAAACGATCGCAGGTCAACCACAACCGTTCGTTAAAGTGCCTGTGTTCTGGAGTGCACGTATGTTCTTCGTTATAGTTGGGGATTTGGCCTGCATTAATATTTTTTACAGAGGGACAACAGCTGAGGTATTGCGGAATGGGCGCCGGATATGATGATATAGTGATTAAAGGGGACCCAAACGAAATGAAGGTGAATAAATCCGCGCTCAGATCACTTGAGCGTTGAATATGACGTGTTTTGTTAGTTCATCGCGTATTACGTGAAGGAAGGCAAGGTAGTCGCTGTCGCGAGGTAAGATGTAGTTTGAACATTGTGCGGCTCATCGCTGACAACGTTTGTAAAGTATGCAAAACGATCCTGTCGTTAGCAAGGCTTCAGAGTTGTTGAGACTAGGACTGATGCCCACTCCAGAGGAGTTGAAGAATGGAAAGGTAACGCTGTTTGGTCGAATTGCGAGAGTTATTGGGAGCTGATCATCTTGGTTGTTAGGATTTGTTGTCTGTGGATGTATCTACTGCAGAATCAAAAGCCAAGGTTACTTGAACGAATTTCTCAGTGTGGGAGGCACACTTCGGTGTCTCCGATGTTACTTAGTTATAGAAACCGTGTATCAACTTATATGAACGGATAACAACGATGATTGTACTGTTAGGAAAAGAGCCAATTCCCAGTCGGCGTAGCCTACTATGGGTGGTTATGACATGATGTACTGATGGCTGATAAGATACCCCCATGTTTCTGGGGCACTATGGCTGAGTGGTTAAAGCGATAGACTCGAATTTCATTTGAGAGCATCTATTCCGGTCTCCGGGCGCAGGTTCAAATCCTGCTGGTGTCGTTTTTTTTGTGCAATATACGTGCATATGAGGTGTCGAATTTCAAGAAATTGTGATACCCAGTTGCGCCTACGTAGTGGCCTTGTCTCCAGGAGCCGAACCCTGCACAAGTTTTTCAAAAATTATACTGGAGAACAAACTGAGATCCTTTATTTGCTGGACAAGATTGATCCATAAATAGCGCAGTATTCGTGACAAATTGTTTCATCTAATCCGAGTTGGTCCTTGCAAATGCTGGGTCATGCCGCTCTGCACCAGTTGTGCCCAGCCAACAGCTTATTTGTACACAGTCTACCAATCCGCTCGTAACATCAAACTAGAGAAATGTGTCCGTTCGTCGATTTGCGCTCTTTAATTGGTCTTCCTCACACCCATCCCATGATTTAGCCCTCTTGCCACGAATTTGCCGATCCTTATGTGCAGCACGACACTATCACATTGCTTGTGGATCTGATATTGCTCAAGAGAGACGTCTACAGACATTTACTGTTCAATCGAGGGAAAGGTGCAAGAATTGGTGTTGAAAAAATAGGAGATGAACAGCGTCAGACTTCAGAAGACGATGACGGGGATGCCAGGGGTCTAACAAAATCAGCGGAAACGCGAGAAGCACAAGTTCGTAGCATGTTTTCTGGATCTTCGTTCAGGGTTTGATTGTGGACTAGGCAAGGTGGTCGCACATTTCACTGCTGGGTTTTGCGTTGGTATGGGTCGATGCGTGTACGTCATTTCCGGTTTCTTTGTCTTTAATTCCGTACTGACGTATTGCAGTCGTCAGATGGACACACCTGAGTACGTCCCCGTGTCGATTGTCGAAGTACGAGTGACCTTGAATGGAATGAAGATTTCGATAGTAAAACGTTCAGGTTTGATGGAGGATCACACGCTGACATTGCTCTTTGTATAAGAGTGCTTCTGGGTTGTTTCATTGGTCAGTCCTTGTGTTCTCCACACCGCAGGAGCTCATGACTCACGAAATCAACAGAGACGCTTGCGTTTCACGCTGCCATAATGGCGGCATGCTTTGTTGTATTAACTTGTCTTGACTGGGTCCGGACTCGAAAGCCTTCGACGGTTCCTATATCCGGCATCCGACAACAACTGAGGTTCGTTCTACGATGATGGTTCTGCAAAGGAATATTATCTGACTCGGACCTATTCAGATTCTTCCACATACCCTTAACGATACTCTATTCCTCGTCAACTAAATTCTTCCTACTCTTCCTCTTATCGATATGGAAGCCATCAACTGCGCCGTCAACCGATTTGTTCTCCACAGGAACAAGTGGGACAGCTTTTCAACATCCTCTGATCGTCACAGCTCTTGAAATCTTTGACGATGATAAGCTTGACAAGGAATGGGTTGTGCGGAATGTATTAGGTGGAATGGCTGCTGGATTTGGATTAAGAGGTGATTAGATTCGTCTTGCTTCTTGGTCATTTGTTGAAACCCTGTTCAAGTCGTGCTGGATTGCCACCCGATTTTTACTACATTAATCATCTTGTTTGGATGGGCAGTAAAAACCTCTGTAGCGAGTTATGTGAGCAAATGGGTCGGAGGGGACCAGAGGATCGGAGAAATCTGGTTAACTTATAGCATACCCTAATCATACACGTTTATCTACATTGTTGCAGGATTTGTTGTCTTTGATCAGCCGACAAAACTTGAGCTAATAAGAAGTGCGGCGAAAAGTGATCGAAAGCTTTCTTTTTGTCACTCTACTTCATCTTTTACGTTCGATGGCCCCAGCACAGACAGCCTCATCTTCAAAGGCATTAGGGGCGATACTGCCACTAATCGCTTCAGGCCATGCATACGAAGCACACCAGAAAGCACGAACGTTCGCATCACGATACTCTAAATCATCTCAATACGACACCGCGATCCAAGTCCTCTTCCAATCAGCTAAAGAACTGTTAAAGGCAGGACAGCAAGGTAGTGGCACGGATCTGACTTTGTTTCTTTTGGAGGTATACGAAAGCAAAGGCCAGGTTGTGGACGATGAATCGAGAGGTCTGTCATTTATTTGAATCTCGTTTGAAATCGTTGAATCATGGCGTACCCTTTTTCATATATTTGGCTTTGGATATTGTGATGTTCTTCTAGAACGTCTGACACAGCTCATCGCTCTCACTGGATCACCTGGGACATGGAGGAAAACGATCATCGACAGGTCTATAGCGTTCGTCTTTTTTCCTCTTCCCTCGTTTCAGTCATGGTTATTGAATTTAATTGTGCGTAGATGGACAGCTAGAGCAGGGTCTTGGCCAGCTGGAGATCCCGATTTGCAACATTATGTCGGGGAGTTGTTTTATAAAGGTTCGTTGTTGCGATCATGATCACCCGAAACTTGACTTGAAACTATGATTTCCTGTCTGTAGAAGGGGCCTTTATAGAAGCTCAGCCATATTTCCTCGCTGCAGGAAAGCGTGATAGCGCTCGATCGCTTGCGGATATGTTTGTGGAATGGTCTGCTGGCGTCGCTCCAGGAAGCTTTGCTTTGCATGGGGTCATCCCGTATGAAACCCGTCCTCGCTGTGGTACATATGACTAATAATGTCGCTTGTCCAGGTACCTGTTAAATGGAAACATTCTCGCGGCGCGCACATTTATCAATCAATTCGTTCACAAATACACGACGGCATATCCTGTTTTCATATCGACGGCTGAACCGAACCCTCTGAGTTTGGGAAACGCAGATGAAATTACGTTAAGCACAGATACGACGCTGAATTTCGCGCAGCTTGTTGTGCGATTATGTCAACGCGCTCAAGGAGATAAGAATAAAGTGATGAGGGAGTCATGGGTGCGCCTTTGCGGGACATACCAATCTCGTGGAGGCGTTCTTGCTGAGAAAGAAATGAGAAAGGTAACATGTGTTACGTTTTTGTCTATTTTTTTGGTTCTGGCTAACTAGCTTCTTTTAGACATTGAGCGAGATTGGGGAGCTTTACTTCGCTCTACCACCTCCCCGAGGTCAGCAGGTTAATCCGCTGGGAGACATGTTCTCGGCATTGTTAGGAGGGGGTGCTCCTGTCCAACAGTCTCAGCGCAGAGTACTATCGCCCGCCCCTGGAACTCCCGGAACGGCAGGGTTAGACTGACGATGTTTACACTGGGTTTTTGTAGCTTCATGTGAAGATAAGTTGTGTGACTGTAAGGGTCTATTGGCTTGACGAGATAATGAGACATGGAAATTGAAGAAACTTCTCTGAAAGTCGGAAAATAACAATTACGGCTGTCATGTTCTAAGTAATCCACTAGTTAAAGTGATCTGGGGAGGATTCGACGAATGGATTCATTTAGTAAGACACAAGCACAATCTAATCTGTACGAGGAGATTTGAGTGAGGCTTTGGTAAAAATGAAGGTATCACGTACACTATTATTACACGCTAAAATACGACCAGGTTAGTTTATCACCCGCCACTCCCTTGTTTTGCCCAGGAAGGAGACTGGGAAACGCCAGATGAGGGTATATCTCCATTGATTATGTCTTGTATTGACGCCTCCAGCGCGTCTACTCTCGAAGACATTTGGTTCACTGATACTGACGGTGAGCAACGTGATAAACGCGCGGGATTGAAGAGTCTGTATTACTTCGCTCAAGAATCTGAGAAGACATATCATCGAACTTTGTTTCTATTTGCTCCAGAAGTGACTCGACCTGATATATAAAACATGGATTAGGTGAACGAACAGATATGTTTGGTTGTGGAATGGAACGCACAAAGGCCGTTAACTCGTGTGGACTTGAGATATCTGATGCAGCTAGGTTTCTTGGTGGAGAGTTCATTGTTGTAGGCCCGTTCTTGGACTCTGATGACTTTTGAACTTTTGCTGGAACGGATGCTCCGGGGGCGGCGTTGAGTGCGAGCGGCCCCATCCTCAGAGCGTGTGGAGTTGAAGATGAAGTAGAGACGGTGCACGTGGCGCGGCTTTCTGGCGCCCAAAATGTTGAACTTTGCTTTCGGGCCTCACTCGCAGCTTTTACTTTCTAATTGGCGTACTTATATGCCTCTCTCACTTCTGCCCGCTGATCCTATCGGTTATGGAGAGCCCAGACTATCACTTGATATCTCGCTGTTCTAATAGGATGGGCTGTGTTTACATACATCGTTGCATCAAGATCTGTGGAATTTGACAAATGACTCTTGACTACCTCCCTTGGAATTTTTTGCATTCCTGCACGTTCAAAAGAAAAAGTTCGTCTTTACATGTGATTTCTCGTTTCTTTCTTCATTGTTTCTGTGTGATCCGTCTTGTATGATTCTATGAAAGGGTCCCGTTGTTCCTTTGAAAATTTCCCTGCTCATAAGCATTCCCTTTTAGCGTTCCAGGCATACCTTTCATGGAGCATTTCATTGTTAATGTCGCCGTATGCGGATATCGGATGTGTTCCGGGGACATTGAATGGCCTCTTGAAAATCGCTCATTCATCTACATATCCTATCGCTTCTGAAGGCGCTTCTAAAGGCGAGGCTTCTCATGGCACTTCTCATTGTCATCGATTCTCCTTTCGCAGAATGGTAAAGCTCAAATCTCGTATAGTTACCAAAAGCAGAATTGGCTACTGACGGGACCTCGCATTCGCCATGCCGTTTTCACGCGTATTTGCTTTTGTGTAATCTAGCCTTCATTACAGGGTCCGGACTTATAGATCACATAAAACTCCTGTACATCGCCTGGTTGATGCTCACCTTCTCCCCCCACCTCCCTGTGACATGAAGGTCGACAGATACATCCCTCTAACACGTTTATCGGCTCTATTTTAGCGTGCGTCTGTTGGGTGACCGGATTTTCCTGTTCCCTCTTTTACGACCGCTACGACCGATACCCTGTCTATTCGACTTCTATCGACATCCAGGAATCTGAGATGTCAACGACTTTCATGACTCACGATACTTCAGAACGATATTTCCAGAGGGAATGGAAGAGATATTCCCATGTGAGTCGCCTCGTACATGATATCGATGGCGAGCTGTTGCTGAATTTGGAGTTAGCATATACCCAAGCATAGCTCTCTTCCTTCCCTTCGCCTTGTACCATCCGATCGGCCCTTGTTCGTTTGCGAGAATTGTTGTTCTTCGAATATATACCTGCCCTTATGTCTCTGGTGCCGATGGACATCTGATTCCGCAACCTATAGGTTTGAGAACGCAACTCCCCGTCCTAGAACGCTCAGTGCCCCGAAGTTCAGTTCGGACCTCATCCAGCGAAAAAGGACGGATAGGAAGAGACGGGTGGGCATTGTTGTTGGTGTCGTCGCCCCATCGAGCGCTTCGTTGGCTTCTGACCAATCGACTGAACCGCCCATTACACCGTGTATCACATCGGACTTGATCGGCGTTGGAGGAGTCAGGGTGGAATCTTGTTCTTACGAACAAATTGAAGACATGTTGAAGGAAGTTCCGGTAATCAAAGTTTTATCAAATCTGATGTTATCAATACTAACACCTTTCCTTTCTCACTTGAGACATCGCCCATTGCTGATGATCATCAACGCAAATCACGCCATGTGCACGATCTACCGTCTCCACCACCATCAGCTGTCACTTCTACCCTTGATATTTCGCCCAACACATATGGAAACAAAACGACCGAGGATGATCACGAATTTGAAGAGATCGAAGTTGGATCGCTAATGTATGATGATGATAACAACTCAGAGCAACCCTTGGTGCGCAATCGGGGGAGATTCGTGCGACGGGGAAGCAAGAGTGACAACGAAAGCATTTCGTCTGAGCCTATTCGGTCAACTTGGCCGCGGTTGTCGACAGAGTCGCACCCTGTACATAGGCCGATGTCCACGCCCCCGTCGTCTTCTCACCGACCTCCACGACCGTTGTACCATTACATTAGGAACAAGTCACAACCATCATGTCAAACACAGACTTCCCCATTCGATTCTGGGGTTGTCCATGACTCACGTTTACGAGAAGGACCTCGAGTTCAAGACAAGCTCGCACCTGAAGAGAAGATACCAGCATTTTCATACCAACAGTCGCCGGCGACTCATGGTTTCGACTTTGCCATACCCACACGTCACGCGTTAATCTATTCGAGTAAAGGGTTTTCTGTAAGTGGAGAGACGGAGCAAAGGATGGATCTGGCGAGGAAGTCTGATGGAGGTGACTACAAATTCCATGAAGTCAGAGTCCGGCGTAGGGATCGTATCGGTAACAAGGTGAAGGAGATAACCCGGAGTTTCAAGGACCTGTTCAAGGTACGAAGGAGCACTAGATAGCCGTTGTATTGTAGCAGGGTCGTGTGATGCGTGAATGTTAGGCGACCGCGAAGATCTACAGCATGACATCCAGACTGGTAGAGGTAACCACGTCTACAAGTGCTCTTTTCCCCGTCATTTCCTGCTGGTCAAGCTCCAAGGTGCTGGTCAATATTATGTTTTTTGCCCTTGCTCTTTAGTCCTTCACACGCTTTTAACTGGACCACTGTTTTTCCATAAATAGACTGCCACGCGGTTACGGAAATGTTGGGCCAAAAGATCTTTCAAGTTCAACCTGACGACTTCTTGCATGATCAGTCTCGTCTTGACGCGTTGCCTCAAATTCGTGTCAAAGGCAGAACATTGTCAAGTTTAAAGGTTGTAACGGAGAATCAGGTTATATCTAGTAAACAGTCAAGGGTGAGTTCAACATCGTTTCCTCAGAGTCGGCATCATTCATCAAAACGTTGTTCAAGTCGCACACAAACGGCTCCACACTTTCCTGGTCAGAGGTTACATAGTAAGAGTTTTCTTCGCCTGTGTTACGTCCGAACCTCACAGCGGTCTTTTTCTGCACGGTTAGCACTCCGGATACCAGTCACACGTTCGGGATACCCAATCCTGCGTACCGGCGTCCCACTATGCCAAAATCAGTCGTTCTTTCAGCTCGTAGACGTTCACGGTACAATCACGCCGAACAGTCACTCGTTTTTTGTTCTATGCAGATTTCATCGGAGCCCTCGCCTGAAGAGATGAAAATTCGAATTTTGGAAGAAGCTGTAGCCAACTTGAGCGCCTATGCTCGTGAGGCGCAAGAGAACGTTCTCCAGCTACGCGGACGTCTGGTGGATAGAAGTATGGAGCCTGAAAGTTACCAGTCGTTGCAGAAGGAGCGGTGGAGAGAGGAGAAAAGACACGTTTTGCTGGAGCAGAAGGCGAAAGTCGTACAGGAGGAGTTGGCTTTTCTTTCTCGTGGAGATATTGAAGAGAAACCGGCACAGGATAAGCGTACAGCCAACCTTGTCTCCTTTTTTGACAGCTCATCGACAAAGGCGTCGCTGCGATTCAAATCATTACCGTCATTCGAAATAAAGACAATGACTAAACTGTCTCCCTTATCTCTCCGTCCTCGCCTGTCACCTACACGCGACCCAGTGGCTCCGCTAATTCTCAAGGCGTTCCCCAAAGCTCGCGAGCCTTTGTACGCAAGGCGCAAACAACCTCAACAGTCCATCATAACAACTGTCGATGAGGAACACCCACGGAGCATCCTTCAATCCATTCCCTCTGCCACCACGGAAACAGGTTTTCCTTCCACGATGTCATCGTCGACTTTGAACGATGAGGAGGTCACGACTCCTGGAGAAGGCATTGCGTGCATATATTCACCTACTTATGTCGAAAGACGCTCTAAAGCAGATATTATGGAAGAACTCGGTCATGTTCCTATTCCGGACTATGCTATGCATCTTCTAGAGAGCTTCGAGCACACCCGTAACGAGATTTCGCTATACTCAAATCTTCCACCTTTGACTTTTGTCAATTCCCGTCTATCATCACCTGAATACTTTACTCCCACGCAGAGTTCATCTAAATTCGAGAAATTGTTTAACACTTCGCTGAAGCCACCTGTTAGACTACCATCGATTCACGACCCTCATCAGCCATTCTTTCCTAATTACCCGTCGACACCTTCGTTTGGTCAGAATGCCAGGCGGCATACGCCAACTGTCAGCGTGGGATCCTTTTTCATTAAAGGACAAGCAAACGAAAGGAAAGACGATATTCTTCCTCCGCGACTCTCTCTAAACGTTCCTTCAGCTGTCACAGAGGAGCACCACCAACCTCGGCGGCTTCTGAGGAAAAAATCAACGATAAACGCATTTCAGCCGACTGTGATTGCGCATACGCAATCGAAACGCGCCACTAGTGAACGTCGTCGAGCTTCGACCTTGGTATCAATAATGAAGAGGACATTTCATTATTAGGACGCAGTTATACCATGATATGTGGTCCATGGACATGTTGCAGCATTTATATTCGTCTCAGATGATTTGATCATTGTGCTTCCATGATTTTTGCTTTTTCATACCTTATCGTGTATACTTTGTTGCTTCGTTCACCCTTGCTCTGATGCTGGCTTGTCATTTCTCATCTAGGTTGCTGGGGTAGCGGAGCACTTGATGCTAACGCTGTAGAAGATTTTGGGTTTCTTGTTTATTTTTTATTTTCAGCGCAGACCTGTAGTACCTAGCAAGGTCTCCGATTTAGTCTTGCATGTCACTCATTTCATACTCGTAAATATCGACATGTCTCGAGAGCCCACTCGTCACCAGTTATCTTCGAAGCTTGCATATGAGCATAAGACTCCTGCGTTTCTGCAAAAGCTGCAGAGACAATACGGAGGAAGAAGAGACGGCAACGACCGCGAAGATGAATACGATGACGATGAAGAATTCGAAGATGACGGGTCAGGTCGCCCACCTATCCCCCGACGCCCAGCTATTCCGGAAAGACCTGAAAATGATCACGGCAGTGCAGATGAGGATGGTGATGATGAGAAGCCTCAGGTAGTGGTGCTGAAACAAGGAAAGCATCTGAGTGAGAGGGAGGCTGAGAACGAGAAAAGGAAAGGTTTGTTAGTTTGTTCGGACGTCTTTCAAGTTGACGATGCGATATCTCTGTTTGTTCTAGCTGCAGGTCTTCCTCCCTTGGTCGATCCGCCAGAGCCGTCTTCATCAGACGTTAGTGGGGTGGCAAAGAAGAATGAGAATGGGAGCAATTCGCAAGGACTGATGTTTTCTTCCTCTGGCGTTCCTTCCTCCTCGAAGAAAAAGAGGAAAGCAGGCGTTGATGTATTGGGTCATGATGGAGGTGGTAGCGGTAGTAGTAAGGCTCTGCCATCGAAGAAGAAGGCGAAGAAATCGGACAAAAAATTGTTGTCTTTCGAGGACGATCCTTGACTTCAACTTTTTATTTATCGCTGTAATGGCAGCTTTTCACCGAACTCGATCTCGGCTTCGTATCCAAACTCCATGTAACTTACAGACGCTTTCAGAGTGTACGATTTATTGCCGATGGCCCTAACTTACATCAAACAGTTTACTATTTTTCATGGATGTTGTCTTATAATTTCGACAAGCCCGGTAAACGGCTGACCAGTAGCTCTGCCATTTCGTCTGCCTTGACATCTTCCCCCACCGTAGCTATGGGCAAGTCTCCATGAACACGCCATGTACTACATCGTCGTACGCGATCTGGAGAAGACCAGTGGCTTCCCGCAAAATCAGCACGGCGTCCCACATAGTCAGCCTCAGAGGTGTGCATTCGATGATAAACAACTGGAGAGTTGGCCTTCCTATTGGTACAGGGAGCGTCTTGGTGAATCAGACCACGGGTGCTCTCTGCAGGGAGACTTTTAAAAAGCCTAGGACCTTCGTTAGCTGATAATATTCTCATATAGCGGCTGGAGAACCCACTGCCTGTTTATTATCGCGGTGTTAGCTGTTGATAGAGAGGAGCAATAAAATGACCGAGTGGTACTTGATTTGCTGAATTTTTGTGATCGACTCGGAGACCTTCAAGTTTACTCCTACTGCAGCAGGCTACTCGGCCTATCTTGAAGCTTGAGCGCTTGAGCAGTGAGCGCCTCGCCCGTGCAACAGAGTGCTGGAGAACCGGTGCCTGGGCATATAAACATGGACCGTTTGGTGCGTGGCAACTGGTTCTGTCTTCTTCCCTTCTCGCTGCTGCTGTCCACTTCCAATGAAACAACTCAAGAAACTCGGCGCGAAGTTGCGCTCTAACAACAAATCTAGCCACAATCCCATCCTTTCTACTTCTCTGGCCCAGCAAGGCTCAAGTTCGACTTCCCCAGCGAATCCATCTCAGACCTTGAAGCTAAATCCAGAAATTAAACCTTCAGAATCTTCTTCTGGATTATCAGCGAGAGCCACTCATGTCGACGCTAGCCATGGAGTTTTCATCGATATCGGAAGAGATCAGATTCAGTACCATGTCGCAGGAGATCAGTATATCGTTAAAGTCGGAATGCAGGTGTGTTCTAAGCTATTGCAGCATTGGGTCGATAACTAATCTCATTGTTGTCGGTAGGATAATGGTACGGTCACTACAATTGGTTCTCATGTTTTATGGATCTAATTGTATTTGAAAGCAGAACTTTTGCTTCTCGACAAGCTACCGCATGTCAAGTCTGCGGGATATCAGTCTGTCCACCACAAAACATGTCTACAAGGCACACGAAAAGAAGAGCTGCGACGGATCGAAAAGTGGGAAGCTGACTACGAGGACAAACGTGTTTATTGGCTGAACGGGACCGCAGGGACTGGCAAATCAACACTTGCCAAAACATTCGCCGAACGTTTATTCGCAGAGGGACGACTGGGAGCTAGTTTCTTCTGCTCCCGCGACTTTAGCAACAGACGGGACATAGGCCTCATATTTCCAACCCTGGCACATCAGCTTGCATTCCGGTATCCGGAGTTCAAGACTGCCCTCATTCCGATCATCAGTTCCAACCCCGATGTTGGGCACGCGTTACCAGCCGTTCAGCTCCAACATCTCCTCGTACAACCGTTGAAGTCGACTGGGTTGTTTACCACAATCATAATAGACGCTCTGGATGAATGTGAGGATAACGAGCCCGCTTCGGCAATCCTTTCACTTTTGGGTCAACACATCGATGCGATTCCTCACGTCAAGTTCTTCATTACTGGCAGACCTGAACCGCCTATTCGATCTGGATTCCGAGTTCCACTTTTACGAGAGCACACGGAAGTATTTCTGCTACACATGGTCGACCGGGCATCCGTGGATCAAGATATCCAGCTATATCTCAAGACTTGTCTATCAGAGATTGTCACAGGGAGGAGTCACTGTGATTTAACCGTTCCATGGCCTACAGATCAGGAGATCACAATCACAATCAAGAAATGTTCTGGCCTGTTCATTGTGGCGTCCGTTATTGTCAAATTCGTTGCAGATCCAAATCGCGAACCTCGAGACCGGTTGAAGATCATCATCTCTGATCCAGATAACACTGTCTACGAAGGAAAGTCAGGAGTGGATGCGACTTATCATCAGATACTTGTCCAGGGCTTCAAAGATGTTGATGATGATGATGCCGAACTTTATGGCCAGTTGCGACGCGTGGTTGGCTCGATAGTATTTGCACTGAACCCTTTATCATGTTCGGACCTTGCAACGATACTGGATATTTCACCAGACAGCCTGTGGACTGCCATCCGGCCACTCCATTCGGTGCTTATTGTCCCTGATTTTAATTCCGAGCCCTTGCAGATCTGTCATAAATCTTTTGCCGATTTTATCACCAACCCCAGTCGATGCAACGATAAAAGGTTCTACGTTGAACCTGGCGTTTACCACCTTGAGCTTGCAATGTCATGTCTGAAGCTGATGGAAAAGAAGCTGAAGAAGAACATATGCAATCTACCTCGCTACGCTATGAACGGGGGCGTTCGTGATCTTGGCGAACGTCGAGAGAAATACATAGTCGGAGGACTGGAGTATGCATGCCGATCATGGGCCAAACATCTTCACTCTTCTTCCCGTGGTGGTGACAATGTCGAACATGTCGTCAAGTTGTTGGAATATTTCTTCGAGCACAATCTGCTATCATGGCTTGAGGTTATGAGCATCGTAGGAGATGTTGGCTGTGGAATTCACTTGCTTCATGACGTTAAGGTCTGGTTGGCCAACGTGAGTCTATCCATATTGTTATTTGACTTGGGGATATTGAACATCCGTTTGTAGGTCGGCTTGCGGGACACAAATCTATTTGCTATTGTGAACGATAGTGAGAGATTTGTGCTGCGGTTCTTTGATGTCATTGAAGAGTCGGCATCTCATATCTACGATTCTGCTCTACTTTGGTCGCCTGGGTCCTCTCTTGTTCAAGAGTTATATCAGGACCAAATTCCACAGGAGGTGAAGTTAATAAATGGAATCGACAAGTCCTGGGACGCATGTACCAGAGAAGTACAGACACAATCTCTGATCCCCCTACAACACAACGGGACTATTATATTTTCACACAAAGATGATTTGATTGCTGTTGCTGAAAGGGGTTGTGTGGAGATTCTTGAAGTGATGACAGGAAAACGGAGAGCTACGTTCAAATCCCGGACCGAAGATCCAGCTTCGTCACTGGCCTTCTCACCAGACGATACTGCCCTTGTGGTCGGATATAGTGAAGGCTCCATAGATGTTTGGGATTTGCAGACTGGCTACCTTGTCAATCGTTTAGAAGGACACACAGATGCAGTCAGCTCTGTTGCATTCTCGCCGTGTGGTGCCATGATTGCATCTTGTTCACATGACCAGATGATTCGAATTTGGAATGTACCATCGTACAATTGCCGATGCATTTTGGAGGGCCACTCAGATCGGGTGACGAGTGTTCATTGGACAGGTACAGGATGTGAGAGAGTGGTTTCAGGGTCTGTCGACGGGACGGTCAGGGTGTGGGAGGTTTCAGGAGAGAAATGTCTGAAGACGTTCTCTGGACACGGCGAAGTGCAGTCTGTCGTGTCTTCGGACGATTCCTCACTTATTTCTGCATCCAGCTATAGCACAGATAATGATGGGCGGGTGATGCGAACCCTAAAGGTCATTGATGCGCACACTGGTGATGTTATACAAATGATCCCCACATATTGCAGTTTGATTTCCTTTTCGCACCACGACCAGGTGATGTACAGGACCGGTTCGAGGATCGTAATTTGGGATTTCAGGAGAAACGCGAGTATATGGATGTTCGAAGGTGACGGAATTGTTTCAGCGGTCTCGTCGGACAGGACTCGCATTGCGTCATGCGATCGCCCCGATATTGTGAAGATTTGGCAGACAGACAATACGATCGGAAATCGTGACATGGCCCGTACTTCAAGTGACGCTTATGTTAATTGTGTCGCTTTATCGGGCGATGGACAGTTAATCGCCTCGGGGCACAGGGATGCAACTGTCCGACTGTGGGATCCGATGACAGGTCTCTGCTTGGAGACATTCCGCGGTCATTCCGGTTCAGTTGGTTCGGTGATATTCTCGCCGGACTCACGACTTTGCGCATCATCGTCATTCGATTACGCCATACGAGTCTGGGATGTCCATACACGTGCAATTGTTTCAACTCTCAAAACTCAGTCTCACGCGCTATCCATCATATTCTCTCCTAATTGTAGCCATCTTGTGTCTTATCGGCAACTGACATCCAACCTCGGGGATCGATATTCCACGACAGATCACCTCGATTTGTGGGAGGTAGCGACAGGCGACCGCCTCGCTTCGACTCAGGTCAAAGGGTATCCTAACAAGCTCGTATTTGATGTCGATGGGACCAGCATATTTGCGGAATTCAATAACTCGGTGATGGAATGGAAAATAACCCCCGCTATCGCTTCTAATCACTCCCCTGACGGTGACAACGAGAACGATCGTTTATCGATGCCAATGGTGTTTGTCCCCATACATGATATCCATCAACCGCTATCTGCTGATGTACCCGCCCACCAACCTTATTACCAGGAGGAGAGCGAGTGGGTTCTGGACGAGCAAAAGAGACGGATTTCTTGGCTACCTCCTGGTCTTAGGAGTCTGCCGAATGATTCCAATGGGGAAAAGATTGCTTTGGGACGCATTAGTGGAATAGTCACGATCATAGATTTTTCGGGTGTACGGTATTGAGCGAGTTGATTTCTCCTTTTTGTTACCTCCGTACAGTGTCATACATATTTGACTGTAGAGATTTGTACAATTTGTACCTGGATTTGCATCATGAACAGAGCAACTACTCGATTATTACTGAATTTATGCTGGTGTGCTCGCTTCGGCCTCAAGCCGACAACAGAGGTCTTTTAGAAAATCTGCAGGCTTCGTGTTAGCTGCCGCAGCATGGAATGGAACAACGATAAAAACAAGGACTTATTTATCGACGAAGTCGAAGCTGAACACAACAACAAATCATTCATTCCACTTCGGAGCCCTTTTTGCTTAATGCTAGTCTCTCTTTGTGATCACAGTACGACAGAAGGATACCGTGTGCCATACCACTATAAGCCAGATCTGATATACTAACATGACCTGATTACTACTGTATTTGTGAAACGTCCCGGGCTTGTATCCCGCACATCCCGTCGACCTCCAATCTTCATAAAGTGATATGCGTGTTACGCAAGATTTTTCTTGCTCGTACGTCGACGAGGCTCACAGCTAGAGGCTCGTATAGCAGCGAGCAAACAGTAACAGCAAGCAATCATCAAGACGGACGTATCTAGTTCTAGGTGAACTATGAAGGGCGGCCATACCAGGTTAGTGATAAAGAAGGATTAGAAACCGAATCGGGTCTCCTCTCATCGTTCTTCTCCAACCAGTTTCCAAGTGTAATGTAAGGTGAATCAAACGAATCCTGCATCAAAAAACACGCCAGAAGATGGTGTTACTCCTCCTCTAGAATCCGTCGTATGTCCTCTTCGACATGGACGATTTTGATTTCACCGATCCGAGATTATGATAAGCTGGCTGCTTGGTCTCGTTGATAGCTCGGACTCGGAGGAGCTCGTCGTATAAGCCAGTTTTGTGTATCACGTGGAGATTGTGCGGTGAGGGAGAAGATTCCAAATGTATTTAGAGAGGATGGAGTGGGAAAAGTTGTAACATACAGCAGTAGCGGGAGACAATGTTGTTTGATGACGAGACCATGATATTAGGCGTGGATTGGTAGGGGGGCTGTGAACTGCTGGAGATGATGAGGAGCTCCATCGCTTTCAACCTCTAATTTTATAGATTTGCCGAGGCACCAGGCGCTAGCGAAGTGGCCGTTGCCTTGACGAGTGCGCAAAGTCTTGCACCTGCAAGACGTCGAGGACCCACAGAGATATATGCGCCCGCAAACCAGCAATCTGGTATATTTGTTGTTTGACATGTTTACGAAAGATGTCTAGTAGTTTGACATCCATCTTGATTTTCTCCGGAATAAAATGAGAAATAAATAAAGGAGGCCACCAGGGAGGCTTTCTAGGAAGATATATGCTCGAGCTGAGCAAACTCCTCGCCGTTAACGTTCAACGGCCTAGATCATTCGTTTCTCTGAACATCCTATTCCTTACAAACTCGCAGCATCATTTAATCGTGACATGTTCCTTTTCTCTGCAGAGTGCAGTATCAGTATGACGTCTTGATGTCTACAGGACTGCCCATGAAAATATATTGCATACCAAACACCGCACAGTTGTGCTGAAATCATGGACAGCACAGTGATATTGTTGGTCTTCTTATCGATGGAGCGGAACAGAGGAGAAAGCCTGCACGCTATTTCGCACAACCATTGATAGGGAGTACCGAAAATGTTGCCAGGAAATAACTGCGGACAGATAGAGGAGGTGGCATGAAAGTGATGTTGCGTCAGTGACGGGATCGTGCACGGACGGTTTAGATTCCTCAGGCGGTATTTGAAGCTTGAGGATCTGAGCGTGCTATGCAAACCATGGAATATTATTCTTATTTCGCCAAGGCGTTGATTCTATGTAAAAGGCAAAATGTTCCTCGAAGAGCCCTAGTTAACAAAGACCAGGTTGTTCTATACCACTTATCTCCAGTATCTGTCATTGGATGCCCCGAACTAACGTAGTCCAGACGATTCAGAGGACACGGCAAAAGAAAAGTCGGGACATACCTGTGCAATGAGTGAATTTTCCACAGTCACTGGTCTCGATGAGTGCGTACTCGAGTCGTTCCATGCCAACTGCAAAGAAATCATAGCAAGTTCAATAGCTCGACACTTCCTGAACGATGATTCCTTCATGTTCTGGCTATACTGTTTTTTTTTCTATATGAGCGGGTACAATCATGAAACTTCAGGCGCAAAGCTTACCCGGCGCCGACTCAGAGATATCGTTTTCATTGAAGATCCCGGCAAGGGAGCCAATCCCGCCTAAGTTGTACCGCCATCTTCTCGCCTCATATTTCAGGCTTTTGACAGTCGGTCGCTGCAAAGTTAGTTTCAGTTCATAATTGTTCCGACTGGAGTTCCGAACTTTTCCGTTGCGGTTCCGACTAACTTCCAAGATGTTTGTTTGTACATGTTTGAAACAGAAGCTATTGCATGCTCAGAATGGAAATGGTCAAGAAAACTTTATCCACCAGTCACAACATACTCACACTCTGCATTGTTCGCCTTGAAAGGCGTGTTTACATGTTACTCGCCAGGAACTACTCGTGCGCCAGTCCCTGCATGTGTGTGTGTGCTCTTGTGGGTCCCAAATATCTTGTAGGTGCACAATTTCGAGCTCGTCAAGGCAACGACTATCATGTCCACTCTGGTCTATTTGCGAGTCTATATAAGTAGAGGTCTTGGGCCGTGGAGTCTTCAGCACCAGCAGTCTTCCCCAGAATACTACAGCCATCCACATATCTACGCGTCCTCATCTCGCTGTTAAAACATCTAACAATGTCTTACACCACCGCCTCTTACAATTTCTTCCCAACCACCCCATCCTCGCTCAATACTTTCGGTATCTTCTCCCTCACTGCCCAATCCCCTCGCGACAAGCTATATACCGATTCATACTATGGGCTCTTCCGGGGTGAAGCCGAGACTCAACAAACTACCTACCGTCGTGGATCGTTGAAGTCGAAAAGAACAGGGTTGAAGATTTTCGGCAGATCC
The DNA here is from genome assembly GCA_003313825.1 of Sarcodon aspratus. NCBI lineage: Eukaryota > Fungi > Basidiomycota > Agaricomycetes > Thelephorales > Thelephoraceae > Sarcodon > Sarcodon aspratus. Next base: position 38,338 of record QLOR01000027.1, read on the forward strand.
TAAACTACATGGGCATATTCCGATGCAGGTCATCGGATCCTTCGATTGTCATTCGGTTAGAAGAGTCGACCCGTCTCGCCCACGGCCATCTATTATTGGCCGCAGCGTCATATATCCGTACCATTAGCTTGTCATCTCGAGCTTCTTCGCGGGCCATGACCATTTCGCTGTAAGCCTCGCTTCAGAGCAAGCATTCTTATCACCATTTATCCTACAATGATGAAGGAGGACAAGTAGGATGATATGGGAGCATGGAAATTGGACGTTGATGTTGTGGGGCAATAAATATCCTTGATCGCTATGCGTCGTATTAAACGAGTTATCGATAAATCCACGTCTCTCAACCAGAGCTGAATACCATCGGACTATTAGGAGTTTTGTTCTGCGACCTAAATATTTGAATCTTGATATATCTTTGCACATAGACGGGTTTCTATCAGATTATGATATATATCATTGTTCCCCGACTATTTTCACACTTTGAGAAGGCGAGGGTTGTATTGGTATAGCTTGAGCATGTGATTGAAGTTTTTCTCGCGAAGTGCGTGAGTGAGCCTCTCGAACCTCTTGCTAGTACGTCAAATCTCAAAAACAACCGCCAGTACATTTCTGTGCTCATAAAGACCGGCTAGTGAACTTCGCGCTGCGAGTACGCATAAAAGCCTGCCACTCTTCCATCATGCATCCCACAGTTGTCCGTCTTGCTGAATCTCTGACTTCGAAGCCCCTGAATCTTCGTCATGCAAGCGCAACTCTACTGCCCCCAATACCGTGTGTTGAATTTGTGCTTGGTCCATTCACAGTTTAACGAGAAGATTCTTGTCAGGCTTTACCGCAGAATCCTTCGAGCACACCGAGCCCTGCCGCATGAAATGCGTTCGCTAGGAGACGACTACGTGCGTGCTGGCAAGTGTTTATCCCTCGCTTTTCCAATCCACTTCAAAACCCTGAGTATCCCATTGCAGAGTTTCGTAGACACAAGGACGTAACCAATCCGGTCTACATCATGGGTTTTCTTTCTCAATGGAAGCAGTACCTGGACGAGCTCCCAAGTGGATCAGATGCACAAGGGTTTTCAGGGAAGAAGTTGGATAGCACAGTATTTGAAAAAGTCAGTGGCGTTTCCTGAAAGTTCAAACTTCAAGATATTGACTATTTTGTTGAATAGATGTCTCCAGAGCAGTTAGCTCAGTTATATGAAGTGATGCACGTCACGAAGGACCTTTGGAAACCAGTTGAATCTCTTTCGGATGAGTGTTCCGATGCTTCTCGAGCTTCTTCTTAGATGCCCTGTTACGGCTTACAGTTTTGTATATTTATTCACTGTACCTTGTAAGTTACGCTCCGGCCATGCGATTTTTTTAGCGGAAATTGACCGCTCTGCTCAATAGGACGAATATTACAGTTCATGTGAGGCGTCACGTGGCAGCCGTCTGGCCATCTTTCTCCCAAGAGCCGTGTACAAAATCGCCTTATCTTGAATAGTGCACCATCGATCCAATCACTTTTATCGCCACCATGGCCGACATTGCAGTGAGTGATCAGTTGGCCCAAGTCAGCGAGAACTAACGTCTTTGCAGCAAGTATCCTCGAACACAACACCCTATGTTCAAATACCCCCTATTTACAGCACTCTTCTCGAAGCTAAAGCCAGAAAAGGTGAGACCATCGACCAAGTATTCTGAGCCACGGCTGATTTGTTCTTAGGAGCAACCTTCGATGATATCGCGAAAGCGGTAGGAAAGGACGAAGTATGGGTCGCTGCTGCGTTTCATGGACAGGTAGGCACTCGATCGTTCTATGATCATGTGCCAGTACTGATCGCAAACAGGCCAAGTTTGGTCCCGGGGATCTGGACAAGATTGCTCAGGTTCTTGATCTTGCGCCTGCTGACCTGCATGCTCAAATCGGGGCTCATTGGTGGCCTCAACGTTCTTTGGGACCTACACCACCCACTGACCCTCTTATCTATCGTCTGTACGAGGTGTGCCGGTTGTTTCCTAAGTACAATTATCGTTATGAATTCATGTTCGGTAGGGGGTGTTGGTATATGGACAACCAATCAAGGTGAGCAAGAATTTTTCTTAACAACGCAAAGTTTCATGATATTTACCTTGTTTCTACCAGGCACTTATCCATGAAAAAGTACGTGCCTCAAGTTATAGCTACTCGAGAACTTGTAAACTGACAAGGGTCGAAGTTTGGAGATGGAATCATGTCCATGATCGATTGCAAGATCCATATAGAGAAGAAGCCCGATCCCAAGGGCGACCGTGTCTTGCTTACCTTTGAGTACGTTCGAAGTGCCTTTCTCCTAAATTGTCTGCTGAACGAGTATCCAGCGGCAAGTTCTTGCCTTATGCTCAATGGTGAAGAGCAAAATGGGTCATATTTCTCGAATAAGACCCTGTGCGTTTTTTCGTTATACTGACCATTGTTTACACTGAATTCGGGTTGCAAGATTGCACAAATGTATAATAATAACTCGATCAATACCTTTTTTAACACTCCGATATGCTTCCTCTGGAACTCCGCTCACTGGAACTTTCAGTGGGCCACTTCATCACTGAGTGCTTGCGTGAAATAATGAGGACGCGTGACCTGTGGTCGATGTGTCCACAGATGCCTATAAGATGTTTCCCGGCTTCATTCTTTCCCCCTGCAATTACTCTTATCCTCGATTGGCATCAACGATCAATTTCCCTGCTCGATTGGCATCAACGATCAATCTAACAAACAAAAACTCTCCCAAGTTATTTTTTTTAGTTCCTCAACATGTCTGTTTTACCGCCTCATCTTGTCCGTGACGAAGGATCCTCAGGCTCTTCGTTTCCCTCCCATGTCATCAGTGTAAGTCTGAGCTACGTCAGGCCGATTATAAGCTCACGAACACGCCACCAGAACATCGGTCGGAAAAATTCAGAGCGTTCTGCATATTCTCGGATTGGCGGTGCTTCCGGTAAATTCCCCAAGAAGCGGGAATTTTCCAAGCCCTCGAACCCTACAACGTTTCGCGGAACGCATCATAGTCGCCGGCCTTCCTCGGCTCTTAGCGTGGGCTCCGATTTTTATGAACAGAGAACGCGTGCGGACCAGTATGGGTCGCAGAGAAATTTGAACGTTCCGCATGGTTTGATTGTTCCCGTGAGTGTTTCTTGTTCCGAATATAAGTAGTGGTCCATCAGACATGTTGTACATAGCCCTCTGGAATTCCTACCTTTCCTTCCCAGTTTAGCGCTCGTCCGCAGGCGGGATCGACACAGGCCTATAGTTCTCACTATTATGGAGGCCTAACAAGATCGTACAATTTTCCGGGTTCAAACAAGCCCAATGGAAACGATGTACGTGTTGCGTTACAGTAAAAGTGAAGAATACCCACAAATATTGACTTGATATCACAGATGATTGCTAGCACAGCCACATCCCACGTCCAGCAACGTTTCCCTCCCGCAATGGCCGGCGATGGTTTTCCTTCAGGCGCTCCTGGCTACTATCAGCCGCCGTATACTATTGATCAAGGCTCCAGAAGATCAACGTACAATGGACAACCCGCGTATTACCCTCCGGCAAATCTACCCTACAATGTTCCACACAATTGTCATTCCGGTTACTATTCACATAGTGTCGACCCTAGACGTCAACCGCTGTACAATTACTACCAATCTTACCCCCAGAATGCTTCAGACCATCAATTCATGCCGGGCGTATACAGCTTTTCTCATAATGGTTTACCTCCAACCCAGGGTGCGACGATGTATAACGCTCGCCCACCTCGAGCGCTTCATCCTCCGGTCACCGGAGCTTTCCAACAACAACTCGGATATCTTGGTCCACAATACGGCCCAGTGAATGACTCTCAGTATCTCGGTCAAAACAGGGAGCCGAATCGCCACCGAGAGACACGTTCTTGGTATCCTTCCAATCATGGACACCCTGTCCACTCCCATGGAAATCCGGTTATCGATTACGGCGTCAGCTATTATCCTGCTCACCCGCAGTCGAGAAACGGTCCTATAATACACACGCAGGTGAAAGGGGAGCCTTGCTCAACTGTACTTCCGAACTTACTTGTTCCCACTCGTAACTAAGTAACGATCACCGCTATTCACGCGCGTTTAAATTGGTATTGGGTGGTTATGTGCCTGGTACTTAGAGTGTCTTTGCGCTCGGTGAAACAAAAAGCAGCCGTTGGCAATCTTTATCTCTGTTGGATCACTGAACAGTGTGAGCAAGAGGTTCTCGGAGTTATTTATCACGTGTTATGTACCTCGATGACTTTGATAAAATATGACGCAAGTTGCAGTTCTCTATCCCATCGATTGATCTCTCATTCTTCCATGATGTCCGGTACTCAAAGCTCTTTCCCCATCGACCTCAAAAAATTCAGGAAGTCCGTTGCTTGTCGTTATCACATGTGTACTGGGCCTAAGCTTCGTCACCTAGGGTCTCACTTGATCCGTCAAAACCGACCTTATCGCCAGAACAAAAGACAGATCTACTTTTTAACATCGCCTTATTGCGTGATGCCATAGTGTTGTTTACTGCCTCTGCCGCCGCTAGAGGTGTAAGTGGGCATACCGGCGGTGCCTATGACACTGTCCCTGAGGTAGATCCACGTCTGACATCGTAACATATCTTTGTCTGATCACCCATAGGTGACCTTGTTGCTCTCCCTGTTCAACCACTCGGATAAATATGTTCCTATTATATTTGATGAGGCTGGTCAGTGTTACCTGTATTCGATCCAGCGCTGTGTTCACCACGAGAATCAACAGGTCATCGCGTTGCTACCCAGTATCTCCTCTCCGCTCTTGAAGGTTCACTTCCGGCTGAGCATCTTTTGCATTATCGCGAGGCAAACTCTAAGTTGCCTGGACATCCTGAACTCGGTTTGACTCCAGGAGTCAAGTTCTCTTCTGGTCGCCTGGGCCATATGTGGCCCTTGGTAAACGGTGTCGCTTTCGCCAATCGCGATAAGGCCGTGTTCTGCTTGGGTTCGGATGGATCTCAACAGGAAGGAAACGATGCTGAGGCAGCCCGATTGGCCGTGGCACAGAAGCTCAATGTCAAGCTTTTCATAGACGATAACGACGTTACTATTGCTGGACATCCTTCCGAATATCTCAAAGGGTTCGATACAGCCAAGACTCTTGAAGGACATGGGCTCAAAGTTCTCACTGTCCAGGGTGAGGACTTGGACGCCCTCTGGGGAGCCGTTTCCGAGGTCGTGAACTATAACGGTCCTGCAGCCGGTCAGCTCTCACGGAGTTTTTAAAAGACGCTGATGCTCATATTTGACACAAAGTCGTTTCTAAGAGAAAGATGGCTATCGGTATCCCAGACATCGAAGGTTCTAGCCATGGACATGATGTCATTCCAGTCAAATCTGCTCTCAAGTATTTCGTTGCTCGCGGATACCCAGAGTCAATGGCATCCAGCATCTTGAACAACATCAAACCATCTTCTGTTTCTTATTCGTATATTGGATCTACGAAGGAAGTTGGTGCGAACCGGGTCGTGTTTGGAGAGGCGGTCAATACCGTTCTCGATAAGCTAAGCAAAGAGGAAGCTGCAGCGAAGGTTATGGTCATCGATAGTAAGTTGCTGAATGACAAATGGGTTCGTTAGGCTCATTCAGGACTCCGCTCCTAGGCGATCTTGAGGGGTCTACTGGATTAAAGGTCATTCATCAGAAGCACCCGGAGGTCTTTATCCCATCAGGAATCATGGAGAGAGGGAATCTATCCGCAGCAGCTGGTGCAATACAATTTTTGTTGATTTACTATAAGTCACGGTCTGACATTGATCTTAGGTTTCGGTTTTGACGCGGACAAATTTGGTGTATTTTCGACTTTCTCTGCATTCCTGGAGATGGTCATTTCGGAAATCACTATGGCGCGTTTGAATAACTGCAACCTACTTTGCCACTTCTCTCATTCCGGAGGTAAGCTACCTTCAGTCTGATTTACAGGTCGCTGACTTCTTTATTATTCATAGTTGACGAGGTTCGTATATGCACACCAAATTTTATTTATTTCTCTAATTAATGAATGCGTGCCAGATGGCTGATAATACGTGTCATTTCGGTGTCAACTCATTCTTCGGTGACAACGGACTCTCCGATGTCCAATCACACCTGTATTTCCCTGCTGATGCTTCGCAGATGACGAAAGTTGTCCAGAGAGTTTTCTTCGACAGGGGTATACGATATATGTGAGTGCATATACGAATATATTATCAGTTTATTTTCCTGAAGTTCATTATTTGCAGCTTCTCGACCCGATCCAAAGTCCCGTATATCTTGAAGGAGAACAGCCAATCTAGATTTTTTGAGGGCGACTACGAGTTTGTGCCCGGGAAAGACGAGACCATTGTTGAGGGCAAAGCAGGATACGTCGTTTCCTTTGGCGAGATGCTGTACAGGTCCTGGGATGCAGTTTTAAGATGCAGACAAAAAGGCTTGGATGTAGGGTTGATTAATAAGCCCACTTTGAACGTTGTCGACGAACAGGTAATTTTGTAACTGTTTCCTCTGCGTTCTCTATTCTGATCTTTGTTCATTGTAGACCATCCGCAAAATTGGGTCCAGTCCTTTCGTATTGGTAGTCGAATCCTTCAACAGGAAGACAGGAGTAAGGCCTTGTACTTTAGCTACCCGCAAATGATCTGACCGGATAAATTTTTGCAGCTTGGCTCCAAATTCGGAACTTGGTTACTCGAAAGAAATCTGACTCCTCGATATGGCTATCTTGGTACCGTCAAGGAAGGCTGTGGGGGACTGCAAGAGCAGATTCCTTATCAAGGATTGGACCCCCAGAGTACGTTCCTGATATCTAGTCCGAGCTATCACTCAATTTTCTTTTGGGCAGGCATCATTGTTGAAATCAATAAACTGGCCGGGTAAAAAGCCTGCACATATGTATGATTGACAGTGTAGAGGGTGTACAACATGTAAAAGTAATAGAAGAGCGAACCAACTGTTGTAGAAATTGTCAGTTTATGCATAGACATAGGGAGAAAAAATGAAAGGACAATTTAAAAATTTTCAGAGAACCAACAGTCGACAAACTCGTTCACGAGGAACGTGTTCAGACGGCACTTCCTAATTGCTTTCTGGTTGTAGTCATCAAATGCAGTCGCCAACAAGATACCATCTAAAACACAATAGGGGAGATACTCACAATTGGTGTGGGTCAACGGTAGAACCAAGAGATAATCGATAATCGATGGTGAGAGTCAGCTACTCAGTGGTTGGTTCAATTCTTTTTGAATTTCTTGGCTGAATTCGAACTCCGCCTGATATGGTAGTCTTCGAATCTCCCTCTCCCCTCTAGGACTTGCCAATCTCGCTGTATTCTACTTTTCTGTCTATAGCCAGGAGCTCTCGAGTGGGCATCGAATTTGCCTGCGATTTTTTTGGGAGGTTCGGCGCGAGTGTTCGCAGATCAATATTCTTGGGTCATTACATATTTACCAAAATATTATTTTTCGTACGTTATCACTTCTTGTGGGCGAATAATTGACAACATCACCTTGTTTAACCCGTCATGTCTAGTCGGTTATTTGATTCTTTGATATTCAGCCCATCGTAGCAACATGGACGAAAGTTCGCTTCGGACCATGACAAGCACATTACCAAGTCAGCCGACATCAACTGTTGAAAACCCGTCTGCACCTGAGAAGTCTGTAACACCAGCTCCTATTAAGCGGACCCCTGGACGTCCAAAAGGCAGCGGAAAGAAAGAAGTTGACCCAAATGCACCTCCGAAGCTTAAACGGCCTGTTGGACGTCCTCGGAAGGACGGGTTGCCGGCTGGTTCAGTCCAAAGATCTAGCAGGCCTGTCGGAAGACCTCGAAAACGGCCATCTGATAGCTTTCCTGCTACTAATCCAGAGGGGCATGCAGTTCCTCCCCCACAGATGTTTCCGTTTGGGGTACGTCTGTCCTGATCTCTTCCCCCTTTTTCAAGATACCATACCGATTACCTTGATTAGCCTCACCCAACGCCATATGGGAGTTATCTACCATGGCCCCCTGGTGCTCCTTCTACTGGTACAGCTGGTGTCGTTCCAGTCGTGCAACCTCCTTTGCCTGACCTCGCATATCCTATTGATCCGGCTTTAGATCAGGATAGTTGGGCTGAGCTATCACGCAGCGACCCTCAAACCTTTCTGCATCGGCTTGTTGATTCGATCTCATCACCAAATCCGTTATCTGCGTCAGGTTCTACTGTTGAAGAAGCATTCAAGTCCCATTTAAGTTCACTCGCTCCTCTCAGCAGAACAACCCCCTCCATACCGTCTTTGTATGCTATATTAAAGACGTTCTGGCTCCCATCATCACCTGCATATTTCTCGTTGACGGCCTCGGCGTCCACGGCTCGAACGCCTTCGGAATATCGATTTCTGTATTGGGATCCTCAGCCACTGGTATTCAACGGCATCGCGTGCCCCAGTTGCTCTGCTCCATTGATCAATCGCGGACGAATCCGCAGTGGACCTCTCAAAATTCACGATCTGAATGGAAAACCGTTTTTTATCATCGGATGCGAATACGTTTGTACAAGTCCTGCATGTGTAGCCGCTACATCACAGGAAGGTCGGAAATATGCGAGCACTGATGCATCCATCTTCAAGGCTCTTCCACTGTCTCTCAAGAACGAATTCCCCGCTCGCTTAGCGCAAGGTGAAACGGATTTGGGAAGTGGGCCTAATGTCTGGAATTGGCAAGCCATGGGTGTGTCCGATTCATTGTGGAATATGGTGCGCGGGTGTTTGAAGGCGGGTCTGCGGAAGGATGTCATCTTGACCATCATTAAAGGTGTTCAAGAGGGCGTTCCGGACGATGGACCAAAGAGGAGGGAAGAGGAGGAAGATGAAGAGGAAGAAACGCGACAGGATGGAAACGTCGGTGATCGAGAGGTATGTGGACCAAGTTTGGGGTCAAAAAGGCATAGGTTTAGTGTTATATCGTTCCAGAGTCTTATACGCGACTACCAGCAAGCGCAAGGTTCAGATAATCAATCCAAAGCGTCTGGTTCTTCCAATCCGCTTAGTGAAGGGCCTTCTGAACGCCGGCCGACTATGCCGATGATGGCACCTTCAGAGTTGGGATACAATTCTGGAAATTATGTTTCCTATCCGTATGGGCCACATCCGTACTTTCCGCTACAACAGGCACAGAATCCTGATCCCTCCGTTGCAGGCACTAGTTCGGCGGAGAACATAGCGTCCAAACGACCTTACCCCTTTGCTGGCGATGGAACACCCGAGTCTGTTTCTGCCACGAAACGTGTTAGACACTGTTGCAAATGTGGATCTAGTGAATGTAAAGGAAAGGGAGGGCGTGCGTTCTGTCCTAACGCTTGTCAGGATTGTGGCAAAGTTCAGGAGTGTAAAGGGAGGAATAGTAAGCGTCCCGAAAAAAATTGTCGAGATGCTTGGGTTTGATGGTAAATGCATTATTCGTGGATGTAATTCCTTCCGACTTGAGTTTTTTTTTACTTGAGAGGAGAATTATAATTTGTGTTTTTATTATTACTGAGTTATCAAAATTTGCTCCCTTATACGGTACCGTGAGATGATGACGAAGTGACAATTCGCGTGTCACGTGACATTGGAACATATACCAATTTTATTCTTCGCAGGTTTGCTCCTTGGTCAATCCTAGCATCGATCCACTCTCGACATAGCGAACGGACGTTGCACCAAAAGATGCCTAGAGAAATTGTCAACATCCAGGTTCGTACAGAGTTTCTCCTGCGCAAGCATTGACCTACTAATGTCCCTTTCGCAGGTGGGACAGGTATGTGGAGTGTAGTCACTTTGTTACCTTTGCGCGCTTAGTAACGTCGTGAATCAACACCGGACATTCTAGGCTGGTAACCAGGTCGGAGAATCCTTCTGGAGAATGCTCCTGTCGGAGCATGGATTGGACAACGAGGGGGTAAGCAGTGCATTTCAACATTCTTGATGGTGGTACTGTGGAGCGTGCTGACGTTTGCATGTTAGCATTATGTAGGGAAAGATCCTCAGCAAATTCAAAGAGTTTGTATAATCTCGTCATCTCCTATCCAAGGCACCTCTTGTGACACGCTCTTCGTTTCGTTAGGTGGGCGTATATTTCAGCGAGGTCGAAGGGGGCGATGCGACAAAATATGTCCCTCGAAGTGTACAGATCGATTTGGAAGATGGTGTCTGTAACAGGGTGAGTAGACGAGTAGCGCCTAACATTTTCCGCGCCCTTCTCACAGCGATCGATAGGTGCGAGGTGGAGAGATGGGCAGACTCTTCAGGCCTGACACATTCATAACGGGAAATTCTGGTGCTGGAAACAACTGGGCTAAGGGCTGTACGTGACACTATCATAACTTCCGCGTCTTTCTGCTCACAGTTCGACATACAGTCTACACAGAAGGAGCCGAACTTATCGACTCTATACAGGAAGTTATACAAAAGCAGGCTGAATCTTGCGATGCCATCCAAGGATTCCAACTGATCCAATCTCTTGGAGGGGGAACTGGCGCTGGACTTGGATCGCTCATGTTGTCGAAATTGAGAGAAGTGTGGAGATTTTGTATGATCGTCTCTTCGAACTCATTTATCTGTTCACTTTAGGACTTCCCTGATCGGATGCTGTCTACCTTCTCTATCTTACCTTCCCCGAAAGTTGGCGTCGTTTCTTCTGGTCATTTTTTCGTTATACTGATAACATCCGTCCACAGGTATCAGAGACTATTGTTGAGGTATGCATAGTCACCCGAGATGTCACGCGTCTTCCACGTCTGAGTTGACAATATAGCCATACAACGCGTTGTTATCCATGCATCAACTTGTTGAGAACGCCGACTTGACGATGTGCATCGATAATGAAGCTCTGTGAGTGTTGTTATCTAAGCGAACTCCGCCAAGTTATCTCACTACCAACAGTTATGACATCACTGTGCGCACGCTGAAGATCAAAAGCCCGGCTTTTGAAGACTTGAACAAGGTATCATTGATTGCCGGTCCCCTGTTACCATTTTTTAATTTTTTCTTAGCTCGTAGCCCAAGTGATGTGTGGTGTTAGCACAAGTCTTCGGTTCCCTGGTCAACTCAACGGGTATTTTGTTTCGGGTGTCCTCCTGAAATGTCAAGCTAAATTCCGTTACAGAGATTTGAGAAAGCTTGGGCTGAATCTGGTCCCCTTCCCCCGAGTAAGATCTTTCATTGTGGATTTTTTTTTTGGCTTAGACAAACCTTGTTTGTCAATCAGCTTCACTTTTTGATGCCCAGCTATGCACCTGTTTACGATCCAAATGCTCGATCGTTCTTGCGCTCGACAGTTTCGGACCTGACATCAGCGTACGTTTCTTGTTCTCACCGAGCTATTTCGTTTTACCTACCTTCCTCGATAGGCTCTTTGACAGGAAAAACCTATTCGTGGCATGCGATCCCCGTCTTGGGTAAGTGCTCGTGTAGTCATTTTTGATGACCAGCTCCCATTCCTACGTTGTTTAGCCGGTACCTCACCGCTGCAACTATCTTCCGAGGACAGGTCTCGTCCAGAGAAGTCCGTTTTGCACCTAAATCCCATTCTCCGCTGACTCGTTCAATAGGCAGAAGTGCGTATTTTGCCGTGTTGAGGGAGACGAGTTTTGATTTCCATGGTCGTCTAGTATAGTGTGGGTGAGCTTCAGCGAAAGAACTCTTCACAGTTTGTCGAGTGAGTTTGTCTGTACAAATTTCTTTCATCCATGATTAATGCGACTAGGTGGCTCCCCGACAATGTGTCGGTGGCACTGTGTTCTGTACCACCCGTGAATCAAATACGCGTAAGTGCTTGGCTTATCTTGTTTGTATATTTCTTATCAATGACTATTTTATATAGGCGGCGACTTGCCTCGCGAATTCTACTGCGATCCAAGAAATATTCAAAAGGAGCTTAGTTCAGGTTTGGATTGCTTATGTCCATGACGGAAATTCACTGAGAAGATCATTTATAGTTTGTTGCGATGTACAAGCGCCGGGCTTATCTTCACTGGTACATAGGAGAAGGGATGGATGACATGGAGTTTACAGAAGCCGAGAGCAACACGCAAGACCTGATGTGAGTATCTATTTCATTTTGCACATACGATCAAGCACTCATAGGAAAACAGCGCCGAATACCAACAGGTAAATGAATCGCCGTCGAGGTTCTTTACAACATGGCTGATCCCTTCAATTAGTATCAAGAAGCTACGGTTGACGCAGAGGAGGAAGAAGAATTTGAAGTTGAGGCTGACAGTCAGGAAGGACTGGCCCAATAACACAAAAAGAATGTTTCGTTCTTCTCGGTTTGGTTTCACAATGCCTTTTTTTTCCTTCTAGCTCCAGTTAATTAGATTCTCTTCGTGAATACAATTACACAGTCTACCCATCTGGATCGTTATTTGGTTAGATGTTACTTAAGTGACACGCTGATCATGAGACGATAAGTCAGTAAGTTAGGTTATGGCGCAATGCGCATACTCAAAAGTAGTATGTACATCTCTCTGGAAGAGAGAAGGTTATTTCTGTACGATCACAAACGATATCTGATGGTCCCCGTACTCTCTAGTCAGATAAGCCTATGCGGCAGTGGTACAATTATTCTGTAACTGTTAGACAGTGATTTATTTGTTGGCGTACTATTCTAGCACAGTGTAAGACTTCGCTTACGACGAATTTCCATAATCGTCTATATATACCGTCCGGTAGTTAACAGAACAACTGTTAACTATTCTACCTTTTGGTGTATCTGTTGGAGCGTCCGGCCAGCAGTCTTACACACAGGAGGCAAGAAAAAATCTTATTGTCCTATAGCGCGTCTAATATGGTAGGCAAAACCTATGGGTTTTGCCTACGGATGGGTATGGGTTGTGGGTTACTGCGGGTTATGCTATGCAAATCCCCGCGAACCAACTTGGTGGATGGCTCGAGCTATGGGATGTCAGGCCTGCAGGGGTTATGGGTCCTCAGGCCTCAGGGGTATGGGTTAAGAGGGGTTCGACTGTACCTTTATAGCCCAACCGCCCCAATTTGGCCGCGGCCTCTCGCTCCCAAGTCGAACAAGTGGACTGCCACTAGTAAATGCTCTCGGCGTAACGCTGAAATCTGTTTCCATTAGTTATCTCTATCGCAGCCATGATGGAAGAATCAGTCTCACTTACTCCGATGATCCCAGCCGTTGAACAATCCTGGCAACGCCAGTTCTCTGGCGATGCAGCACACACCTTATGGAAACACATTAAGGCACATTACAATCGGCAAAATAGTCCGGTCTATGCTCATTATACTGCCATTATTCAATCGTCAGGTATGGGAAAGTCGAGAACTGTAGATGAACTTGCCAAAGATCACTTCGTGATACCGCTTAATCTCAGGGGCCCTAACTCTACAGGTGAATCGTCTGCCTTTTTATTATTCATGCTGATATTGAGCTGCTGGAGTATTCTAGGATATCCTCCTGCCGATGCCGAAGTTCGGGCCTTTCTGGCCGCTGACAGCGGGCAGGCGTTCGTTTACGATCGCGCTTGTGTTTTCTTATGGGCTTTGTTTGAGCATACTGCCGCAACGCTTCGAAATGAGTTTGACGACATCGACAACGCCGATCTCGCTTCACAGTTCAGGACGAGAATGACCCAGGGTCAGACTTCCCAAGCCCCTAATTCATTTCGAGCGAAATTCTACCATGATGTAGTTTTAAGTGCAAACACGAAGTTTTCGGTGATGCAGGTAACTCGGTTCTCATCTCGTCGTCGACTGTGCTAATTCGATCTTATATCAGAAGGGCTCAGCGGACGACTTGAAGGACACGACCGGAAAACAATCTGTTTCAACCTGTACGTCGCCCAACGTGAAAGGCAATGAATATGCCTTTGCTCCTGCACAAGCCTGCTATGAGCTTATCACACTTCTATCTGGCGAACAGATGAGTTCTACACAATCTCGAGGTGGTCAGGGTCAGACAGCCGCTTTTAAGACCAAAGAGGGTCCTCTTATCATTCTCGCTTTTGACGAGGCACATACATTGATGGAACGAAAAGATGCCCAGTTTCCGCAGTGGTCAAACTTCAGCGAGCTGTGCTATGTGCTGCGTGCTTTACACCGCTTCTCATGTTTTTCTCTCTTCATGTCTACGACAGGGAAGATATCTCAATTCACGTCTGTTCGAGAAGAAGATTCCTCGTTGAGATTTATTCCCACTGAATTAGTCTTGTTTCAACCATTTACGGATCTCGGCTTCGACACGCTGGCATACAAAATCAAGCTCAATTGCGATTGCAATCTGGAAGAACTGACCAGTAACGACCACATGGCCCACCTTGGCCGTCCCTTGTATGTATTTGCTGCAATATGAACTTTTTGTATCTCTCCGACTGACTCTAGCTTCTACAAGATTCGGATCACTGTACGATGCTGGCGATAAGTTAGTCCGTGAGGACATTGTCATATTTGCTGCAGCGAAGCTTCTCAACATTGATCCATGCATAATCAAAGAACTTAGCGACGAGCAAACAATGGCATGCCTATGTCAGCGCTTACCGATTGAATTCAATTCTACCACCTACATTTCTCAAGCAGAGGAGAGGAAGCAGGTGGAGGGACATATGCGAGTCTGTCTGAAGATCGACGCCGTCTTGGAGAGCATGGTAACGACGTCTGCTTCGGAACCACTCCTCTCTGAAGCAGCATATAGCGTCATGGCGAAGACGTCATTCAATGTTTCAAAAGCCATGAAATCTGTACTGCAAGGTTTCTCAATCGATCAAGGCGACCGTGGCGAACTTCTAGCAATGCTGTTATTCACTATCGCTCGCGATAATGCTGTCGGCCCTCCAAATGAATTTGGATTACCTGCTGTATCTCGAGTCTTTGACGTCGCCTCATTTTTGTCCAAGAACCTATTTAAAGATCCTCCAGAGTTGCAGACACTCATCACAGATTTCCCTGAGGGTAAAATGCACTTCAATCATTACATCAAGGTCCACGAGTTATCTGCCATCAATGCGGAGTCCTTGCTATTACTATCTAGTCGTGGCGCAGGTGTCTTATGCAGCAATGACCAGTGTGCGATTGACGGAATCAACCCATTCCTGTGCAAAGGCACGAGTTTGGAAATCGAAAACCTTGGCCTGATTCTTTGGCAGTCCAAGAACGACCCTGCTTTCACTTCGACGGTTTGGCCAACGCTCTTCACCGCAATGGACGTCTACAAGCTTGGAATACTCGAAGAAGGCGGTGCCGCTATTCCCCTTGTTAAGATCGTCTTTGCGTTGGCTGCGAGGACTCCCTCTCTCAAAGTTGTCAGGCATGCGCCGTCCGCAGAGTACAATGCCGTCATTTACGAGATTTGGTGTGCGGGAATTTCACCCACCATCCTCGAAGCTGTGGAGCCAGTCCAGGAATCTGTTTGGGCAGCGCTGCTACATGCATCGTATGGTTGGAAGAGTATTTATGAGGGTCACAATGTGGATGAGAATTTGATAAGGTCTATGAACCCAGGTGGTGCTATGGACATTGGTCACTGGAGCCGGTGGATTGACGAAAACGATGATTAAGTGGGATCCCCATACTTTGAGTATGCGATAATAGATAAATGTGTATTCATCGATACACCGTGTCGCAGAGAGTATGAATATAATCTGCTGTACAAAGTGCGACAGTCTGTAATCGCAGCTCGGATAATTTAGAATGGGAACGAATTTCGTAAAATGCTCTCTCTGTACGGACTGTACCCGTGAAAACTTTGGTCTGATACTGACTCCACTGTTATATAAATAGTCTTTGATGTTGAAAACTTGGCAGACAAACCAGTATCTGTCAAATTCTACAACTGCAGGTATGTAGGTGG
The DNA here is from genome assembly GCA_003313825.1 of Sarcodon aspratus. NCBI lineage: Eukaryota > Fungi > Basidiomycota > Agaricomycetes > Thelephorales > Thelephoraceae > Sarcodon > Sarcodon aspratus. The sequence goes on from QLOR01000027.1 coordinate 54,194, forward strand.
GCTTCAAATCTTGATATATAAGAACGAAAAGAGTTGTTGGAATGGTAGTATTCAGGAAATAATCTGCGTACAGTTGCACACTCTATTCTGCTCGACAGTAATTACTTGAGGGGGCGTTCTCTAGTAGTAACACGGGAGGAAGACGAGTTAACTTGTCTTTGTTCGAACATATTAACCAAGTAAAAAAAGTAAATAGTACAGCATAAATACTACTGAGAACATCGGGAGATCTTCGGAATACGTTAATACTAAAACAAGACAAATCAGAGTGCGTAGTTATGGGTCAAGAAAAGCGGAAGCTAATAAAAGAACAAACCATCATACCGCGCCTACTATCTGTCGAGTATGCACAAGATCAAGACATCGATACAAGCGGGATACGCTGGATGACGGGAAGAGGTTTGATAGGTAACACAGTCTTGGGATCAGACGAAGGTGTTAATTCAGCCTCAGTAGGCTCATGTTTCGAATCCGGGCTAAAGTTTGTCGAAGATGCAGCAATGCTTCCATCTCCCCCATCATGAGATCGGATAGATTTTGACTCATCATCACCGGAAGCCTGGTTTTCGGATAAGATGACAAGGACTGAATCGCGGGATCGCGTAGTATTCATCTGCTGTAAATTATAATGTTCCGGGACTCTGAGTGTACTACTGCGTAACGAGAAAAAAGTAGATTAACTTGCGTGACCATATCGCCTAAAGCAAGTAGAATCAGACGTACTTGAGGGAGCTTGTTTTAAATCCAAATATATTGCTCACGGACTGCAAAGCAAATATGTAGTGCCTCCGAGTCCTCGCTTTAGCTGCGAACCCGAAGAAAATAAAAAAGACGAATGCATAAATCACGCTGACCCAGCGGGTCATTTCGATCGTCAAGTGAACTCCCGGATCCCCACGCCATGATGAAGCAGGAACTTTGTTCACATATGAAAAGTTGGCATGGAGAGCTGTCCAGCCTGGCCATTGCATCAAGGGAAACCATGTCGTGAAGCTCCATATATGGAGAGGAAGGGTTATTATGAGATCTATTCCACTCAGCATCAATAACCTGAGGTAGAGATTAAAGTCCAAGTAGCGGTCGAGGTTTCCAGTCGAAGAATCCAGTATTGACATAAGAGCCCGTCGTTTGTTCCAAAGATGATATAAATTGATGCCTGAACGTGTACGAATCAGATATCTGTCAAAGAAAAAGTATCTGAGTCTCTTACCGCCGTAGACACTACTAATCGAACTGATGATCAGTCTCCATGCTGGGATCATCGCCACACCCAAGGCAGTGTCGTTTGTTGGAATGTGGCATCCAAAATCTTCCAAAATCTCGTACCGTTTTGCTTGTGCAACGTATGCTGCAAAGGACGTGACGAAATTTCCAAATTCGAGATGACTGAGGAGCGTACTAAATGGCAAGTTGAGCATTGGAAGCCCGAGGCAAATCATTATATCAGCAATAACCATGCGTCGTTTCTTCAAAGAAATATTGTTATTCAAACAGCACGGGAAACGCATCCTAATTCTTACTTCTGCTCTAGTAATGACGACGAGAGGGTTCACAGTGACACGATACAGACGGCGCTGAATACAGAGACATGTTGCAGGGATCCCGATATTTGTAGCAAAGATCAGGTGACCACCTGCGGACAAAAATTTATGAGCAAACCTGAAACCCAGGAACATATGAACGTACTGATATCGCACCAGATAGGCGACCAGTCAGCTAGGTTTCCGTCCCAAACGACAGAGTTGACGAAGAAGGCCAAGTTTGATGCAGAGACCCAAAACATATAGATGCTGGTAGCAGTGTGCTCCAGATGCCAGGCAAATGGGACAGATACAAGCACAAAGCTGATGAATGAGAAAGCACTGAATACGTGATTGCTGTTCATTATGGGGGTGGGGGGCATCTACAAGGGGACTTCCTTGGTACATATATATGGCTTGAATGCCTTGTACGGAACTCTTCATAGCACTTTCTAGTAGCTTCAGGGTTTCATAAGATGGCCGCCAGAGAAGCGCATGGGTGAACATTGCAGAGTGGATCAAGTGCGATAATCAAGAACGGCTTCGAACAGTTATCATCGCCATATATGAAAGAATAGAAAGGGGGAGGGGAGCTTCGATTGTGATAGGAATGGACTCGGACGGCAAACAGCGACAGAGGTCTAGTAGGTAACTTCTAATGCGTGACAGAGTTCAGGACTGTCGTAGTACGTTGCATAGCAACTCCATTGTCACAGACGAGATAAAATGAAACAAGCCTGATGAGATGGAGCATGTATGCACACTGTACGGACTGAAAGAAGACAATGGAAGTAAATAAGACAGATAAACAAGACCATGAGAAGCAAAGAAGATCACGGAAAACACACACAGGATCACGGAAGAAGATCATGAATGATGTTGGGCAGCAGGAAACATCACCTGGGGCGGTGATGCCCAGATGGGTCGTTGGCTTGAGATGATGCAGAAGCAGCTGTAACGCAGCCTCCATTCATAAGACTGGTTCAGGCGAGTTCAGGTTAGTACCACCCCGGACGAATAGGGGTTTCAATTCAAAGCACTCAGATACATTGCATTCTTCAAGTGAAAGACCAGCAACATAGAATATTAGGGTTTTTTTCTTCACATACAGAACCTGATATCAAGTGTTTTCGCGCACATCTGGTTCGAACGGAAATGAGAACGAGAACCAAAAAACTTCGCTAATCCGAGTTAATTTATAGTAATAACGTCTCTAGGTTGGAAAGACAGGTCGAATCAGTGCTCTTATGGACAAGTCTTTTCTGCAAGATCCGAGGATGAACTTTACACTTGCCCGTGATTCTTCTTGATGACGATGACACAGTTTCTGCTTCGAAATCGAAATAAGAGGTCGGAATCCATGTCATCGTCTATTGTGTTCAGATTCGGCTACTTTTATCACCGGGCCCGGCGTTAACAAGACGTGATAACCCCATCTACAGTTGTTCTATCGTAGAAGGCCCACAAAATGACACTGTGTTTGTCACACATTATTTACGTAAGGAGTTTTTCACTGACTGAACTTTAACCAACTAACCTAACAACTAACCTCACCTCCTACAAACACTTTAAAAAAATCAGTGTGACGAGTTGGAATTGCCTAATATGGTCACCCTGGGCAAAGTGTCGACTGTCGATACTCTGAAAGCATGAACGGAGACATCGAGGCAAATGATCCTTCCAAGGAGGTCATCTAAAAACGTTGAGAATTGGCGCCACAGAGTGAGCTTGGCGGGAACGGAAACCTCATATTTCCGATAAGGGAGCTCGCAACAAAGACATGCACTTGAAGTTGCCTCGACATTGACCGGCGATGCAACAGTCGGATCTTTGTCATGGAATGTGCAGGATTCAAGAATATTTCCGTAAGTCATTGGAAGCTGAACAGTTTATGCACATAGTTCAACAGGTCAAGGCAGGCGGACCGTCCGGCGGCAAGCGAGTACCTGCAAGCAAAGCTGCTGCAGCCCGCCCCAGACAGGCAATGTGAGCGCAAAACACATCACTCAGAGGAGAAGTAACACGCACTCACGTTTGTAGACGGAGAAATCCAGAGCGGTCATCTTGGGGCTAAGGTGGATTGAGAGCATCAAAAGGTTTTTGCAGCTCTTCAACTTCCGTATAACGAGGCTTGTTTGATATTCATTTGTCACAGACGTCCGCGATACCAAGGTATTCATTAAAGCAAATAACGAATGTCGATTGCGTGAGTCGTTGCAGACAAATCGAAATAGGCTTCAAGTCAACCCACTAAGGTGAGAAAAATGACGCTTCTTCCGCTCACTCAACCTGTTCACGTCCACCTAGTCTAGTAGCCCACTTCATAAGCCGAAGACAGGACAATTAATCACACCTGCCTATACATTTCATAATCGGTCTGCAGCTGCCAGGAGGTCTCACCGAAGTTGATGCTAAGAAACAATGTAATCACGTGTCAAACGCACCACTGACAACGCTTTCACGTACGAACCACTATGACCCGCGTAGATTAAACTACTTATCCAATAGTCGCATTACACTAAATAGCACAAGTCTACTCCACCTATACACCCCCTCCCCAATCGTAGTTTACAGCAGAGTAAACAACCGCGTCTTAGTTCCGTAGCGTTACTTGTAGCGGTATACAAATGCTGATTTTAAAAAAAAAAAAAAATGTAATCACGTGTCAATTCGATATGACGTCACACCACTTGAGCCATTCCGATAGGCCCAGGGATTAGCTACCAAGTTCCACAATTCGCGAACGTTATGTCCTTTCCAAGTTCTCGCAAGCGAAATCGGACTATAGGAGACTGGGAGCCTGCTTCATCTTCCTGGGCTAGACATCCAGAACTATACATCTGTGATGGCAGCATCTCCATTTTGTGCGAGAACACTCTCTTCAAAGTCCCTGGCGGGATCCTTGCCATGAATTCCCATGTTTTCAAGGATATGTTAACGTTAGGATCAAGCCAGCCCTCGGATGCCGAGACATATGATGGTTGTCCACTCGTACGTCTTACAGATAAGGTGAAAGACTTGGAAGCGTTCATGAAAGCGTTATTCGTTGTGGAGTACGTCAACGTATTTCCCTCCCTTTGCCTTTCTACATTACGATTCTCGATATTCACGTACCCCAAGGTATATTCCTGTTGATGGAAACATTCCACCATTCGATACAGTAGCAAGCATTTTACGGCTATCTTCAAAGTATATGGCGCACGGCCTCCGCAATCGAATGATACATCTCCTCTCTGTAGGATACCACACAACTTTTGAAAACTATATCGAAGCGAAAATCTCCGGGGAGGATATTTTTGAGCCCAACCCGCCACATCCGAACAGAATCCTCAATCTATTTCGAGAGTGCGGATTGAGAGAGTTTCTTCCGATCGCATTTTACAGGGTTTGTGTATCTATGGAGTCGATTTTCAATGCGGAAGATGGAAACCGGTTGTCGCATGACGATCTTCGCATTGCTGCGCTTGGTCTTTCGTACTTACAATGGGCGCAACATCTCACGGTGACACATTTCTACGCGTCATCTCCAATATGTACGAACTCGAAGGGCAGACTCAGAGCGGCAGAGATCAGGGAGAGAAAGCTCAACCGGGCCTTGCAGAAAAATCCTACAGCGCAGTTCTGGGAGCTTACTGCGCCTCCCTACCATGACTGTTGCCAGGCCTGTAGCTCTGAGGCTTCTTCACCGGATACACAAGAATATTGCAGGAGGAGATTTTGGGACGAGTTGCCAAGAATTTTTGAGCTGCCTGACTGGGATGAATTACGCAATGATACGTGAACAATTTTGTGTGTGAATATGTTTTCTTCTCCGTCTTTACGATACTGACATTCGTTTGATCTTATTGTAGCAACAGACCTGTGCCTTCATTTACTCGTTCAATAAGTTCAAGCCGGAAATTATAAATAGTCCGTTGTGATTCTTCTTTTCTCATGTCTCTTGGTTATAGTACGGAACATCATGTACAGTAGTTAGAATGGGATCATTATAGGGCCGCCCACCGGACCGCCCAGTTTGATAGGGGTTATATCCTGTGTATTGTACAGTGTACCTGGGCTAGTTGCTAGACTGTAGACACAAGCCCAACCATGATTGCCGCTGTAAGGACATGAATAAATAGATAAGTAATTGGAAGATTGGGCTGCAAAGGTCAGACCTTTCCTCTGCCCATCATCTCACCATGGGTTCCCACTCATCCGATTCGTCTGACGATGAACACAAGCACAAGCATGGAAAGAAACACAAGAAAGAGAAAAAGCACAAGCATCACAACGAGGGTGGACATTATGGGGGCGGTCACAGCCAGGCTCATTACCTGCCACCACCTTTTCAACATGCTCACGGTAGTCACTCTCCGGGACCACACATCCCAGGACTAGTAGGGCATCAGTCTCACGGCTCCCACTCTCCTACCCATTCTTATCCTGTCTTTGCACCTCCGGAGCACCACAACCACCACCAACAACACCAGCACCACTACGAGCAGCCCGTTTACCACGACCGCGGACACGGTGGTGAGCCACTCCCACATATGTCCCCTCCACATATGTCTTCCCCGCATATGTCTTCCCCACATATGCCAGCACCGCATATGCCATTCGCTCACCACGAGGAGTCTCATGAGGCGCACAAAGGTCATTATCAGACACCCCCGCCTTCTGGCTACCGTGTTGCTTTGACAGCGAACGTGCCTTTCCCGCCTATCCATCAGACGGGCCCGCCGCCCTTCTACGATGCCGATGGGGCCTCCCCGGTGTTCGTAGGCTCTGCGATCATGGAAAATTCTGTCCATCCATGCAAGATCTGCCCGGCCTTGTTCCCTTCCTGCCGCGTGCCCTATGGATCTTCCGAGTACTCACACCACGGAAGGTACGATCTCTTGCCTATCACTCCTGATATGGAGTGGGTCCGTACGCGAGAGGGAGAAATACCGATTGGGAGGAGGCCTGTTGAAGGCGGATATGAGGAGAATGGAGAGAAGCTGTATCACGCAGTTGCGCTTATAAATGGCATTGAAGTCCCTGGTAAAGCGGGGCATCACTTGGTCAGTGTTCGGTATTATCATTCTTTGGTTTTCTATCACTTGTATGTCGATTGATTACTGACATTTGCTGATATGCAGGGTGGAGCGACTATCGCGTTTGGTGGACATGAACGTATGGTTCATCATGACTACAAGATTTTGTAAGTGAATTTCCGCTTACTGCTCTTTACTATTCCTTATTTTTTTTTCCTTTCCCAGGTGCTGGAGATGATTGATAATACCTCGGAAATTGTAAGAGCGAATAAACGAACCAGAATGTGCTTTGAGTACATGTATTATAGAATTGTCAGGTGTTGTTTCAATGCCTTTCGTTTACAATGCGAACGTTTTCCAATTGGCCCCCGAGTTCACACGTAGTTAAAAAAAAAACCAACGTTTGCACAGCTTGCCAAGTACAAACGCGGTCTATCCATTGTCAGGATTCAATGTCTATGTAACGAAATAGGCCGTAGGTTAAGGAATGACAAGTGACACGTTCCCAAAAACACATGTATGCCATATAGCCATGGACCGTAACAAGGGAGAGGGGGCCTGGGTTAATTGATTTTTCAAGATACCTAGATCGCTTTCGTTGAGCAAACAAATATTCATTTCGAAGAAAATTCAACTTGCCACCATCGACATTTATGTGTAGTTCTGTTGTCAGGTCCAGAATCGACTTCGATTCGTCAGTCGCATTCGACTGAAGCTCGATAAAAAAAAAAGCCTCCAATTGTTCCAGCAATAGGCAGGAACGACTAAAGGCCGTGCTTTCTTTTTTTTCAGACATCATGAAACGAAACCCGGCGTCCCAGATTCGTTTGCAGAACATAATATATCAATAATCGAGCCACAACTCTGCAGCTGGCGATTGTAATATTCGGGTGAGGTTGCCTATCGCCATTGGTGTACTCCGCCACGGTCACATCTAGATGTAGGTTCAAGAAGAGTTTGATAAGCAAAGGGGCCAGACAGACCTTACAGCTAAGGAAATGCAACAAGTGGCCCAGACAGGAATGATAACAGAAACAACAAAAGACATGAACCTCCATCGTATTTTGACCCAACCGGGATCCTCCGTTGGAATGTTCCGGCGCGCACGAAACATACGAAGGAGAGTAAACCGTAAATCGGCCAAAAAAATGCTTAGAAGCTATCTTGATCGTAGCCGAAACTGCACTGCAGTAGGCGCTTCGAGATCATAAACAACTTCTCTTCAAAGAGCGACTCGACATCGTCGACTTAGAGATGCGAGGGGCTCTAGCTTCTATCCACCTTTCCAACAGACGTCTATCGGTGTAATCCGTCAAAAACAAGAAAACACCTCTAGGTAGGTCCGTCTATGTCGCGATTAGTCCGAGAGGTAGCAGACTTGCATCGTCGCGACAAAACTCACCTTCGTGATGGGCGGCTCTTTAAGAGCCTTCGTAACTGGGTGTCGAGGTGGGGGTCAAAGACCGAGGAGACAGCATCCGAGAGAGGGGTTTATATAGCCGTTCATTGAATCTCCGGCAAACTGCGACGACAAAACACATGACGTGAGCTTTGTAATAGTTGGGGTATACGGGCATCATCATATTGTGGTCGAATCGAAAGTCCACAGTGCTCACGTTGATGAAAACATGGATCTGGATATTTTGCAAGAATGGCACGCACACTTTTAGTTCAACATCCATAGAATTGACCAATAAAGACGAAGAACACGAGTTACTTCTAAACAATCCCATCCCATACATTCCACATCTAACAACCAGCTCGGAGACACCACAGCATGAGCTTATGGCAATTACTTGATCTCTAAAAGCCACACCTCCTGTCAGCCGTGATCTTCTATCTTGACGTTTGGCAGCGACCTTTCGGTCGGCTTGGTCCAAATGAAAAGCAGAGCAGCAGTACAGGTAGGGCGTAATAGTCAGGTGTGCAATGTGGATGTGAGAGAACCATTGAAGCGAGGGATGGACCTGGGGTAATTGATTTGCAAGACACCTCCAATGGAGGTCAGAGTGGCAACTCGCTACGAGGATTATCAGTATTCAGTCAAAAACAAGATATTTCTACACTCACAGCCACACTGCATCTGTGGTGACAGTTCCACGAAAGACGGGGAAGGGCCACACAGCATCTAAGATCATGAGTACCGGTAACGAACACTAGGGCGATGACTCAGCGCTCAGTAAGCACCCGACAGAATCTAAACCAAACATACAGCGATTACCACATAACCCAAACTTAGACGGAATTCGCAACCCATAACAATTTCAACAAAAGAAATGAGCCACATTGATCTTCTACAATAGCAGAAAATCCATAGGACCGACTTGCTTTTACAGGCTGGACACAATCATCAACAACGCATGAAATGTAGCACAAGTGAACACACACCAAGAAGGGGCCATTTGAGGTAAAACGACAAAGAACAGAATCGAAAGATCGAACTTTTATGGGTTGGACACGCGGATGTTTAGGGCAGGCACGATGTGGCAAAGCTAGTAGTTGAAGTGACTCTGATATTCGCCAGTTGCGATTCAAGACAAGACGCAGTTTTTACATTCAAACCTCGAGGAGATTCTGTTCTTAATAGCAGTCACCGGCATCTTGTACCCTGACATAGCTCTAGGCTCACTGTAGGTACGTTGACAAGTTGTCAAACAATTTCTCTCCAAATAACTCGAATCTCGATGGACCGCTATCTGTAGGTGGACTCACAACAATCCCCTGACCGTCACACCCTATTAATTACTCAGAAGTTGCCTATCGTCGACTTCGACGTCCGTCGTCTATTCAGTCTCATAATGCACCAGGAATAATCGGCGCGGAACTCCACCAACGTACAGTGCACTGGCGTTTTCTCCTGGCGTTTATGGCTTCATACTCTCCAATCTGAGTCTATCAGAAGGGCCGAAGGCGTGTGGATTGGTTCCTACCGGCTTTCGGCTCTAGAAAGACTGGCAGAGTATTTCAGAGACACCGCTGAGGCCAGGATTAAACTTGAACCCCGGAGTTCGTCTGCTTGATGCAACATTTTTAGAACATGTCAGTTTTTACTAGTCGCACTAATAATCAGGAAGGAATTGACTGCAAATCCATGACAAATGTCTCTAACAGGTACCTGTGTTCATAGACATCCTCAGATCCTTATCCACGTTGGGACCTGCATAACTTCCAACCATACAATGCGTGTAGAAACTCTACCCAAACGGATTCCTGGAGGAGTCCCACAGCGTTGAGGATGTTTGGCGACATAGCTCGGAACACGCGTGAGCATACTGAGGCTAAATTCGTTCCTTCTTCCGGTGTTGCCGACCAAACCACTTCCTCGCATCCCGCTTGCATCGACGCCCCGACCCCGCGCAGACTTGCTTGCCAGACAAGTGCCGTTGTACTGTTTGGTCCGCTTCCCTTGACCGGTACCAATGCATAAAAAATGACGAGTTTACCTCTCGTGGTCCTCTTTTGCTGTAAAGTCTTTGATACTCGTAAATATTCCTGTGTCGTTTTAGGATGATCTCTTCCTCCCTTGACCTACTTAATCTGACGATATCTTGATGTTCTCGGTATTATTTATGCTGTGCTATTACTTTGTTGCTTGGTTAATATGTTCGAACAAAAACAAGTTTACTCGTGTTCCTCCTATGCTAGAGAACCCCGACTCTCAATAAATTACTGTCTTACAGAATATATAGTCGTACCACTGCACGCATATTATATTTTCTGAATACCATTCCGACAGTTCCTTTCTTGTATCAAGATTTGAGGTCGACCTACGTACTACCTGCAGTTGAGTAGATTGTATTCGTACTCTCTGCTACACGGTGTAGGTCAATGAACATACACTATCATCGTATACTCAAGTATGGGGATCCCAGGCACTCTGATTCATCTTCAATCGCCCCTTAGCATCCATATCATAATCTAACCGCTCTACCTCCACTTTCCACTTGATCGTCGTTTCGGCTAGTCCACTGGCTCCAGTGATCAATGTCCCGAGCAGCGCCTGGGTTGATAGACCTCCTCAGATCATTATCTACATCGTGACCCTCATAAACCCTCTTCCAACCATACGATGCATCTAGAAGCTCCGCCCAAACGGATTCCTGGAGTGGCTCCACAGCGTTGAGGATGCTGGGTGAAATTCCCGCACACCAAATCTCGTAAATGACGGCATTGTACTCTGCGGATGGCGCATGCCTGACAACTTTGAGAGAGGGAGTCCTCGCAGCCAGCGCAAGGACGATCTTAACAAGAGGAACAGCGGCACCGCCTTCTTTGAGTATTCCAAGCTTGTAGACGTCCATCGCGGTGAAGAGCGTTGGCCAAACCGTCGAAGTGAAAGCAGGGTCGTTCTTGGATTGCCAAAGAATCAGGCCAAGATTTTCGATTTCTAAAGTCGTGTCTTTGCACAGGAATGGGTTGATTCCATCGATCGCGCACTGGCCATTGCCGCATAAGACACCTGCGCCACGACTAGATAGTAATAGCAAGGACTCTGCATTGATAACCGCCAACTCATGAACTTTGATGTAATGGTTGAAGTGCATTATACCCTCGGGGAAGTCTGTGATGAGTGTCTGCAACTCTGGAGGATCCTTAAATAGGTTCTTGGACAGAAATGGGGCGACATCGAAGACTCGAGATACCTCAGGAGTGTCAAATTCATTTGGAGGGCCGACAGTATTATCGCGAGCGATAGTGAATAGCAACATTGTTAGAAGTTCGCCATGGTTGCCTTGATGGATTGAGAAACCTTCCAGTATAGATTTCATGGCTCTTGGAACATTGAATGACGTCTCCGCCATGATGCTATATGCTGCTTCAGAGAGGAGTGGCTCTGAGGCAGACGCTGTCACCATTCTCTCAATGGTGGGGTCGATATTCATACAGACTCGCATGTGTCCCTCCACTTGCTTCCTCTCCATCTCCTGAGTACTGTAGGTGGTAGAATTGAACTCCAGCGGAAAGCGCTGACATAGGCATGCCAATCTTTGCTCGTCGCTAAGTTCTTTGACTATACGATCAGTGTTTAGGAGCTTCGCTTTGGCAAATATGACGATGTCCTGACGAAGAGACTCATCGCCAGTATAATACAGCGATCCGAATCTCATAGAAGTCAGAATCAGCTAAAGAGATACATAGAGGTTATATTGCAGGAAGTACATACAAGGGACGGCCTAGGTGGGCCATGTGGTCATTACTGGCTAGTTGTTCCAATTCATATAGATTTTTGAGAGAGATTTTGTGTGCTAGAGTATCAAAGCCGAGATCCGTAAACGGATTGGTTGGGGCGAATATATTAGAAATCATTTTGAACGAGGAATCTTCTTTTGGAGCAGAAGGAAACTGAGAAATCCTCCCTGCCTTCGACATGAAGAGCGTAAAACATGACAAGTGGTGTAAAGTAAGCAGCACATATTGTAGCTCGCTCAAGTTGGACCACTGTGGAATCGTAGTAGCTTTTCGTTCCGCCAACGTATGCGCCTCATCAAAAGCGAGAATGATCAGAGGATCCTCGTTCTTGGTATTGGCAGCGGCTGTCTGGCATTGGTCTCCTCCGTCAGAACAATCTCCGAGTCCAGACGATGTAGGAGTATCTTGCTGGCCGTTAGATAGAAGTGTTATCAGCTCTTCGCAAGCTCGTGCAGGATCGAAACCATCTTCGTTTCCATTCAAGTTAGATGAGAAGGAATAAGCATCCACTTTCCTCCTCGCACTTCGGATTACATCACGATAGAATTTCGTTCGAAAAGCATTAGGCCTTCGGATTGTCTGACCTTCGGTCATTCTTGTCCTGAACTGTGAAGCGATGTTCGCGATGTCGATGCTGTTAAACTCATTTCGAACCGTTGTGGCAGTATGCTCAAACAGAGCACATAGGAAAGCACGAGCACGATTGTGAACAAGCACCTGCTGGTCGCGAACGATTAGAAAGTCCCTGACGTCGTCATCAGCAGGAGGATACCCTGGAATAATCCAACAGGTCAATCTCGACATGAATAATGGAAGGACAAATACTACCTTTAGAGTTAGGACCCCTAAGGTTAAGCGGTATCACAAAATGATGTTTCGCAAGCTCATCTACAGTTCTCGACTTTCCCATACCTGACGATTGAACGATAGCAGTATAATGAGCATGGAACCGACTATTATAATATATCTTAATCTTCTTCCATAAGGCGTGTGCTGTGTCGCCAGAGAACTCGCGCATCCAGGATTGTTCAACGGCTGGGATCAGAGTGAGCAAAGCTATCCTACAGTATGTAGTGGTCGCACCTGTTTTCTGACCGTATGTTGGTAGGATATGATGAGAAGGTTCCGTTGAGATGGGTCTCTTGCGGAAAAGTTCTAGGGTGTAGGGGTTAGGGTCATTAAATTGAAAAAGTGTGCATGGGCGTACCAAGACAACGAACATCGTTGTAAGATCCGCTAGTATAAGAATTTACAACTGATATCATGAGCTCTGGATCATTTTTGAGGGCTTCAGCGTAAGACGCGGTGAAAGATGATACATGAAACAAATGTGGTAGTCTGCCTTGCAAAATAGCATTGCCGACAGATTGGAGAAGAAAGGCCATGCTGAACTCGTCATACAGAATTATTTCGAGCGGACTACCGTTTGCCTTTACCAGGCTTTTTTTGACAATTTCGTCTTGTCGAAGATGCTCTTCCTCTGACCATATATCAGTGGCGAAGCGGGGGCGTTTGGCTTTGCGATTTGGGTCGCCGACAGGAGAAGTTGAGGCGGCACGTTTGAAGCTTTCTTGTTCCATGGCCCCGATAGAGATAAAAGATATCAGCGTTGCGTTGAGCAGTCCACTGTTCACCTCGGAACGCGAGGTTGGAGCCAGTAGTGCGTGTTTTGTCGTTGTAATAGCGGGTTCCAGGGGTAAGGAAGCGATTTTATAGACCTCTCGGCTCATTCGTGAGAGACCGTGATGCATCCGCAGCAAAGCCACCTCCTCGAGTCTCGACCCCGCACCCCTACGACTGAATATTGAAGTCAACCCCCTAACCTTCCCACACCCGAACCTCGGAATGGTTAGTACACATTCTCTGTCTTTCACAGCATCCTATTTATGAGTTATCAGCACATTAAACAATACCGTAGTGTCAACCAGGCTCCTTCCCACCCTCTCGATGAGCGGTTCTTAATCCTAGGGAGGGGGAGAGGTATTTTCCCCAAGATCTTGGATAGATCTTGTGCTTACGTTGAATAATTACTTGATATGGTATTACTCCGAGGATAATCCGTTTGAACCTTAATATTGTGAACCGCTCATGAGGGGCTGGCATCAAACATTTGTAAACAAAGCAGCCACAGCGTCGGACATCGAAACTAAGTGAGAAGAACCTGACTCAACCCTAAAATAAGTCCTCGATCAAGTTAATTCTTTCCTTGGCTCACGTCTGCGAGTGAACCTCAATGATCCAGATGATGGCCACTTTGAATTCTATCACTGATATTCTGGTCTCTTCAGGATACTCTCTGGTTGACATAATCATTTATATCCTTCAACAAAAGCACACACTCGCCAAAGATCTTATCAGTCGCTTTGATAAAGTTCTCGGGGCCCTTTCGACTTGCACAACACTGACCAACCCGATTCTCAAGGAAATGAGCAACATGATCAATTCAAGGTATCTTGCTGAGATTAATGCTCTTACAAATGTCCGCACTGGTTGGCATTTCTCAGCTATACATATGAAAGTGGAGCAACTCGAAGAATTTAAAATGGATCAAGTTGCGGTACAAATCCAGGAGTTGGCACCACAGCTATGGTCATTCCTGGACGTTCTTATGCCAAAAAATGGGCAGAATGCTGACTCGGAAGAGCCTGAACGACGCGAGGGACTCAATATAAATGTATGTTATATCTCAGTATCTCCGCATTAGTAGTGTAAACTTAATGGTCATCTCAATTTGCAGAAAAAGGTTGTGATCTTATCCATCATCATGAAGAGTTACAATCAGAAATGTAACGCATTTCAATGTGTCATTGGAGTCTTTCTTCATGCGTGTCACACTCCAGAGAAGGTCATTCAAATCTTCTCGCGTATTGGTGTATCGATATCACAGCAAACCATCCTTCGAGCCATCAATTCACTTTCGGCACAGTCTGCTGAAAGACTACGAGCACTTGGTCAAACACGTCTATGTGCTTATGCATATGACAACTTCGATGTACAGCTGAAGACATCAATGCCTACCATAGAGCACTCCAACGAAGACTTAAAGCACCTTACCTCTGGCCTCTTGTTTCCACTTCAAAATGTTCAGTTATCCGACTTACATTGTTCAAGATATTTATGGGACCGTTCAGAATACAATCTCAACCGATCTGATGGACAACAACTCGTCAATCATACTTGGCAAGATGCCCTGTCAATAAACCCACACTTGAACCAGCTCGACTCGACAGGAATGTCAGTCTGCGACCGCTACAATACATGGAAATTCCTTCACGATCTTATCCACCATGGACCCATGTATTTCCGACGATTTGAGCATGATCTAGGAAGTCCAGAGGTCATCGACCTAATTCCACCTTCAGTCCCCACAGAATACATTCCTGCAAAAGCTATGGACCTGAATAACTCCTCTGTGGACGGTAATATCTGAGCAATTGAAGACCTCCTAATTCAGGGAGGAGTTTTTGGTGTTTCTGATGATGAAGTGGATGTGGTGGACATCAGCGAGCATGTTGTTCTCATTCACGGAGACCTTGGAACATGTGAGCGTGTTCATTCAGCTCGAGAACGCCGTGGTGTGGAGCATACAGCCAAAAATCGAATGCAGTATGTTGTCTTCATTATGGGATTATTTCATCTGAAGATGGCCTGTGCGGATGTTCTGTGGCGAATCTTCCTCATGAAGCCATCAGCTCACATTGATGAGACGAGCTTCATGCGTCACATATCTTTTCTACGACCTCGGGAGACGGGAAAGATGGGTTCATCCCCAAAATTTCGATCTATTCACGAGAGTGTCCTCCATGATGGTATTTGTCGCCATCTTGACTGTTGGAAGGTTGAGGTTAGCCTGCGGAATGCAACACACACCACTCTCGACATGTTTGCTGCTTCTGAACCTACCTGGTCGGACATCCAATCTCTTGCCAGCCATATCGCAACCCATTATGTGGCAATAGGAACGCAGCTCAAGGACTTGCGAAAACATTCAACAGATCATCGTGATCAGCAATTCGAAAATGCTATCCTACTTAATGCATACTCCCTACTTTATGAGGAGCTCTCAGACGCAATGAACATAGGTGATATCGGTCGAGTCGAAGCTTGTTTCCCTCCGTGGATTTTACTCTTCAAAGCAATGGGGAAGCATAAATATGCGACACAGATGATCAAGCTTCTGACCAATCTACATCTTGTGTTCCCAGAGAAACTCAAGGACGCAATACGTTACAATATCCTTGTCAACCCAACTGGAAAGCCAGGAAAGTGGCGTGCAGTTGATTGGTTGGTAGAGTTGCTCAACTACTACACGAAGGTAGAACACCGCGCTTAGTAAATTAGATTTTCGAGGGCTTACCCAGAGATTATATAGGTTGTAAACGGTGGCGAAGGCTCAAATCGTACTGTTGATAGGATTCGCGCTGAGTCACCTCTCGCCGCTATGTTTCATAAATTGCAGCGCATGGTGGAGGAGAACTTACATGTCGCTCCTCCGACAACAGCACACACTTATCCTGATATGACTGCAACTTACGCCGCACTGGCAACCCACATGGAAAAACACAAACCGCATGTATTTCAAGCTGGACGAGCAACTAGCTACACAATTAACGACATGATGGATGAAGGTCTGAACATTTTCGAAGGGAAGAAGGGTAACGAGATTATAGATGATGATGAGAATGAAGATGCCGATATCGAACTGCATCCTGATGAGGACGATATGAGTATTGATCTGTAAAAATAGAGCATAACCTACCGCGTCATTCAAGGAGCATGGGCCGGCATCCTTAATAGAGCGTGATCTTGAGTAAGATGGCCATAAAATCTTAGTGGTGGAATGGGGGTATTGACACTGGCCGGGGTTGGAGGGGGAGGTGCAGGCATCACGTTCTCGTGATTGGCAGGAGAGTTCGTGTTTTGTCGCTTAGGACAGTTGATGTTTCTTGCTACAATGATGCGTTCGAGTTCGAGTGACTAATATCCGCAGCAGATTTGACAACTCACCATTATGCCCAGCTTGCCCGCATTGGCCACATTTGATTGTTCGTGGGGCTGGCTGACATGTGATGGGCGTTGACAGATCAGAGTTCGTTCGCCGAACCTGAAGAGGAGTTGTAACCAGCACCGACGAGTTAGGTTTGGCCATCGGTTGAAAGGTTTTTATGAGAGCAACGACTTCAGCTGCATGTGCAGCTGCCCCACCCCACTGAGTCTCCTTCCGCAGATCAGCCACGCTGTTAATCTTGGAATGGTGGGCTGCGTCGATGATGCGGTCCATAATACAGGTTGCCATAACCAGACCTGAGCCCAGCATCCGGACAGCCCCTGCACCGAACTTCTCAGTAGCGGCCTCGGTTCTCCATGCGTCAAGGGCATCTTTCAAGGACATATCCGGTGGTGAGAACTTGTACGATGGGAGGCGAGATCGACGCGAAAGTGTGGGTGGCCGTGGAACGTTGACTCGGAATTGCTGATCAAAGGCTTCAGGGTGACAGAGATCACAGCAGAGGAGAGGTTCAGGTAAGTAGCAGCGAGAGCAGCCAGATAGTATGGAATTATCGCAGTCTAAGTGGTCTGAAGCTAATAAGCACATTGTGAGTAAATGAGGCAGGCCACGCGCAGTAAACACGTACAAACTCTGTCACTGTTGAAGAATAACTTGAAGGGTTTTCGACGACAACCCAGGCCCCGCTTTTTTGCATTGATCAAGTCATCCATTGCCGGTTCTAACTCGAATTTCTGACGAGTCCTGACTACAGCTGAATGCGCCTTCCCTGTATTGTACGACTGACGCCGCTCCTCATCACTCGAGTCTGCCTCCATATCTTCAACCAGCCCTCCAAGATCATCCAAATGATCTTCTTCTTCTTCTAGGATGTCATCGAGTGACAGGGCTACCGGTACCGGTTGTGGTACTACTATATCTGCAGTGTTGAGAACTGCACGGCGTTTAGCGCCGTCCTTCAGGTTCGTAACCTTTTGCTTCCTTTTTCTCTTATTCTGTTTCATCTGTTTCTTCTCCTTTTCTTCATCAAAGAACTTGGGTTCCACCAGCAAGATGGCCATGCCTTCGATGGCACGATTTTGTGCTGCCCGACCAAATCGTTGCCACAACGTGCACATGTTGCACATTGCCTTGTATTGCACAACGATTTCAAGACGTTGAATGTCGATGCCCTTTAAATCGACTGGTAAGTTTGTTTCTTTACTGTAGGACCATTAATTGACCCTACCATGCCAAACGCATCCGTTGCACAGATTCCCCACACCTCACCCGAGTTTATTTTGGCAACTACCTCTTCTTTGTAAGTTGTCGTCATGTCAGAAATAAACCATGTGACTTTATTTTGATATTCGCGTGGTAAACGCTGCTGTAGGAATTTGATTGCGTGGACCGTATCTGTCTTATTGTCAAAGAATACAACAAACGCCTTCGGTGTAGGATTGCCAGGTTTCCAGTCATCAGGTATCAAGAATGATAGGTCCTTGAAGCTGTTCGCAGCGTACTTGAACTGTCGCACCACAAGGTTTGTGTTTGGCCGGTCATTTGATTTTTGAATCTTGACCAACTTGTTTGTCCGCATTTGGAGAATCTCCATAACGTCGTGGAGTACACGTGAAGGGAGTGTCGCAGATACGATCACAAAGGGAATGTCGTCGGGAAGCAGGTAGCGTAACCGGCCAACTTCTTTGAATTCAGGCCGGAATTCACCCCAGATACTGATACAGTGCGCCTCGTCGAAGATTACACTCAGAATGTTTGACCGAAAACGTGTCTGATTGAACAGTTTCTCGAAGCCACCTCCAGGTTTCATCAACTGTTCTGGACTGACAACGACGACGCGATATTTTAGGTCCTCGATATCCTACAACGTGTCAATAGGCCTTAGTGTTATGATGTAAATGAATAGTGCACTCAACACGAAAATTAGATGGAGTTGCGGTTTCTGCAGTAATATTTATTCCTTGGATACCAGCTTTCTTGAGTGTGTCTATATTCTGTTTTCCGAGCAAATTCCGAGCAGTTACAATAATTTGGATTCCGTTCTCTCTGGCAAAAAGAGGCATCCAAAACCCCAATGTTTTGCCTAAGCCACAACCTGCCTCTAGCATAACATCACCATTCCTGTCGAGGATAGCTTCAGCGAATTTCAGCTGGAAGTGACAAGGTCGAAAACCCGTTATCTTCTGTGTGAGTTCACGGAGTTCACACGAACTCGGTTGGAGCGGCATGTTACGTTGTAGCCTGTGATTGAGAAGCAGGTTGACGAGAACTTGAAATATGATGAAGATGGGAATTGACGGATATGGAATGTGAGGCTTCATTTACTGGTTATATAATTTACGGTCTCTGTTCAATATAATGAATATTTCTCAATTTTTTCATGATCCGGAGGCTTGCCGGGGCTGTGGCTGCTTTGTTTACAAATGTTTGATGCCAGCCGCTCATGAGCGGTTCACATCTTTAAGGTTCATTCGGATTTTCTGGTGATGGCATCAAAATACGAGATCGATCACGATTTCTACTACCTCCCCCTAGCTATAGGATTAAGAACCGCTCATCGAGAGGGTGGGAAGGAGCCTGAGTGTCAACGCCTTTTAATGAACACAACGACCACCGACCCTATCCGCAAGCCCACAGAATGAAAAAAAATCATTATTCAATTGCGTATTCGGGATAGAGGATTCTGGTGTGTGTATTCTTGTGGTTTCATCATTTGTCGATATTGAGGTCATTCCATCTGCCGTCATAAACAGGAATTGGAGACCAGGTGAAGTAACAGACTGTTGACGCAGTGTACTACTAGTACTCATCCCATCAAAATTTCCTAATTTATACCGATAAACTGTTCCACTCACCTATTTAGACTATATTTCTTCATTATACCCCTTGCGCCATACTGCTGAAATAACGAAGCATATGGATTGCGCGACGTGGCGGGAAGACGATGACGGGGCCGACTAAATTATTCTACAGTACAGAACTGCTATATTCTGCAGCGTCGGCCTCTACTCGCACGTCCACTTGTGCAGGCTCACCATTGTCCCCAATAGTAGGGCAGCCCTCTTACCCCTTGCAATATCAATTCCAACACATACAAACATTGTCCTACAATTTATATAGTACACTACGGCTCCACCCCCTTCCCAATCACCTGATGCTTATACAGTTATGTCCGGCATGTATACTACCACCTACCTACTAGTACATTGGTAGTCGTACTGCGAGAGAGATAAAAACGAGACAGATGTACAGCAGCTGGATGACCAGTAGTCAGAAGAGCAACGAGTGCAGACGATACGGAAGAATAACCGGCGTCGTTTTGTTAGGAGGATTAACAAGAAAAAAAAGGTGAAAAAACGAGTGCCATTGTGAAAGGTTGAACAAACTGCGAGAAAGGTTAAACAGAGTGAGTTACTGGGAGAGAGAGTCTGAGACAAAGATGAGGCAGATGTACAGCAGCTGGGTAGCCAGTAGTTGGAAGGACAACGACGAGTGCAGGTGAAGATAAGAAAGAAAAACCCCCGAAACCCCCACCATGGGAGTCTTCGGAAGCAACATAGAGGAAGCAACTGTCGTATATTACGCTCGTTAACACCAGCTCGAGTCGCCTAAGAATCCGAAGTTCGCAAGCAACACTGTCAACATGGCTGTTGACGAATTCATAGCTTTCTAGTGATCTACTATTAGGCGATGAAACATAACTTGAATGACGACATGGACAGCCTACTAATGACGACTCGGAGATGACGCAGTCGCGAACAGCTGAATCCGTGTATTGTGCCCGAAAGTGCGTTTAGACGGAAAATTCGTGATGCTCTATGTGGCAACACCAGTAGAATTAATTTAAGCTATATTATAACTCTAGAGTTCATCCTTCCCCCCATTCGTCCCATCACTGTAGAAAACGCGTGCCAGTTCTGCAAAAAAACAACAACACTGGATCAGAACAAGTCTCGAATCCTAGGCGCACCACGTACTTTGTTGGACATCTTCTGTTAGTACCGTGGGTAACACCACGTTGTATTCAACGAAAAGATCGCCATGAGCGTCCCGTCCAAATATAGGCATCCCTTCCCCTTCAACAACCTGTACAAAGCCTGATACAAGGTTAAAAAGAAAGTCTAGACTGCAGACAACCGAACCTACCAGGTTGTGTGACACCTGCTCGTTTTAATTTTACTACATGTCCGTCTAAATGCTTCAAATCGTGCTCAAATCCTAGCAATGCCTAGAATACAGATAAGTTCAGCAAAGAGCAACTGAAACGCATAGTATCGTACCTCGTCCACACCGATTGTTTCTCTCCAATACAGACTAGTCTCCTTCCTTTTGAACCCGCCTTCATCTTTTCGACTTCTCACTCTCAAGACAACATCACCAGGCTCCCAATCTGGGCTTTCATCTGCTTCACCTTCGAACACGACCTCGTGCCCCTCTGGCATTCCTTTCTCAACTTCCAAAGTATAATGTGCAGTATGATCCAAAACCTTTGCTCCCTTACAGTGAGGACACTGCTTCCTGATTATCCTACCACGTCCACCACAGTCACTACATGTAACTTGGGTTTGCGCGAACATCCCAGGGAATATTTGTTGCTTGACGATCCTTATGCCGGAACCGCTACATCCAGAGCAGGTATGGATGTCACTATCGGACGCAGCGCCGGAACCTCGACAATGGTCACAGAGAATGCGTTTGTTTATCATGAACTAAGCACGAAACCGTCTTAAAAAATGCAAATAGAAGTTCAACAAAGGCTCACATCAATACTAGCTCCGGAATACCTGAAATTACCCAGATCAACAGTTGTAAATGAGTAACGATCAGTAAGATGCTTACATGTCTGCAAGAGTAACCTCGAATTCTGTCAAAGATGATGGACCTCTTCGAACCGCATCTTGTGCTGCATCTGATTGGAGGACGTAAGGACACATCATGGACGTAGCCGTCAATACCTACATTCATGTCCACCAAAAAAGCTGGAGAAAACGTCGAACGGATTGGTATAATGCTGCTGACCACCTTCGTGTACCTTCAACCCTTCCTACCAAAAGAAACGCGCATAAACGAAGAGAACGCAAAGAACAGAACCAATAGAATGCACCTCTCCGTGTCGATCATAGATTTGACGTTTCTGTATATCAAGTAAGATTGTGTCAACGTCCGGAGTTGGCGCAAGAAACTCACACTGGAATCCGACAAGACCTGATAGGCTATAGGATTATTGCCTCAGAATTATGCAAGGGCACAAATGAGTAGGACACACCGTGTGCAATCTCAATGAATTTCTCCTCAGCATCTGGACTGGTGTTTCTATCTGGATGGTACTTCTTGCTGAGCTTCTTGTAGGCTTTCCGAATGTCCTGTTCAGATGCAGAACTAGAGACTAAGCAAAGATAAATTGAGACAAAGGTTAATTGGTGAAACGTCATGCACAGAAAGTGCGCGCCTTGGACTAACGCTGTAAAACTTTATAGAGGTCTGCTGCACAGACTAGAATCGATAGCGAAAGAATGAACAGAAACAGCGAGAGGGAGGCCATTAACCGAGACCACGGAGGACAAAGAATAAAAGTTGTCCAAGAAGTGAGTATTAGAGTGAGAGACGTGGAACTTGCTAAACACGTTTTCTTTCGGCCACTCGCATCACTGTCCCGGCGCCCGTATGCTGCTGTCTCAAACATCCAGATACTCAAAATTCCTCCACAGAAAAGCTTGTTGCATCGCATCCACAAAACGCCAAATTTCGCTTGAACACGCCGCTTCTGGCACCTCCGGATACTCTTCCAAAGTCAGAGGTTATATCGCCATTGTATCTTGGCACGTCTTCTCCGACTTATCAATTATGTTCAGCTGTTCCCTTTGCGCTATCTAAAGATGATGCGATAAAGCGTCTTGCGCCTTGGGCCTCTTTGTTTTGCCTTGGGAGGGGCCTTCTGGGTTCACTCGGTGCGAGATACCTGCCGGGCTTGGGTTCGAAAGCACATCAACCGAAGACGATACAGGCATTGTACTTTCCTGTCTGGTTTATCGATGCCAAATTTTTAGGCAAGGTCCGGAAGAAATCCAATGATACAGAGGTCTGTGGTATCAACTTGCGCGCACAACCCGTAACATAGTATCTTGGCCTTCAGATGTTCATCCACGTCCACTTTGTAAATTCGTACGTCTCGTCTTTACATCCTCCGTAGCCTTCTTAATCTCATGCGCACAGACATATGCCAGGTGAGCCGAACGAGTCCGACGTAAGCCGAGACAGGCTAATCCCATTAGCTAGGTTACTCATACGATCCGCTATCGAAATTGTCATTCTCTGAATCCTTAATGTACACGCTTGCTGTCCCTTTCACTCGAGAGCTCAAGAGGCAACATAACATGGACATCATTTGTCTTCCATTCACAGTCACCCCTCTTGCTCTTCCTTCATTTGGACAATCTTTATCTCCCTCACAAACTCTCATTGAAGATGACGTATATTTAGACCCAGCCTCCTTGGATTTTGATGTAGTACGTTCCTTCTCCCTGATGTATGCTGTATCCACAATAACTTTCTTCTAGCTTGCGGCCTATCCTGTTCTCGTCCCCTTCTACCTTGCAGAATACGAGTACACGGTTGGCCCCTCACAGACCAAGTCGTTCTTATGTGCCGTACAAGCTCACTCTCAGAAGGTCATACCATCAATGCCCTGCCTTTTCTATTTTAACCCAACTTCATATCCAGGGGTTGGTATATGTCGAATGGGCCAGGTCTGAAGCTGCTCTGCAATCGGATCAGTTCCCCACCGAGTCTTTCGCAGAGGACTTCACGCAGTATCTGGAAGAACATGTATTTATGCCTATGCGCTTCCAACCACCGGGCTTTTCACAAATCGAGACTGTTGTGACATCCATACCTTGGGAACAGACTGAAGGGCTCGATTCACAAATATCGCATTGGTTGGACAAGACGCTGCGCAGACATGGCCTAGAATCGTTGGCCAAATTTGGCGTCGACATGGACGACATGCGTGTTCGCGAATTCGCTCGAGACGAGGTGTTATCGAATCGGACTTGGTTATCTCTAGACTTGCAATTGATCATGTTAAAATTTAAACTCCACGTTCGTTATTGTCCATCTCTTCTTACTGACGCTGAATCATTTTGTCCACGTTTTCAGAGAAAAGATCGGATCAAAAATATGGTCGCTTCGCAACTGAATAGTAAGGATGACTTGGGTGACACGCTGGGTTCCGTACCACCAATAGTCCAAAAGTCACTCAAGGTCGTAGAGAAACTTGAGAATAGTCTCGATAAAGAACTGGAGATGTTGCGAGAGCATCATCGTACGACAATGCCTGCATGGATAAAAGACTGGCACACGTTGCAGGCGAAACGGGAAGTTCTGAAGTCGAAAAGAAAGACGATGAGGATGGTATAGGAGGTCCCTTCGTCTTTCATAGATAAACAGGATAGCAGAGTAAGTTAGAACGTCATACGATTGATTGCAGAAATACAATGATGATCATGGGATACACTACATATTACTCGTTATGATTCCGACTAGTGGACAATGCTGTAGAATTCAATGCTGTAGAATTCAGGCCTGCAGATGACACGAACTTGTTCAAGACCACATTCGCCTCAGAGATATAACGATAACACTCACCAAATAGTTGTACGATCTACGATCTTCGCATCGCTCCAGATAGTCCCGCTGCAACAACGGTTAGAATGTTATCGACAAAACAACAAATAAATACACACCTCTATCAAACCTTCAATGCGCCTCTTTATATCCAACGGATTAGGTTGGAATCGTGCAGCAAGTTGTCGCGTCACTTCGTTGACCAAATCGGTGTGTGTCATGTGCTTTCGATCCTTCATCACCCTAACGATACATGCCTGCAAAACCACTTAGATGACATTATCAAGAAGAGGCTATACCATAACACATACCTCTGTTTGATGCTTTCTCTCCTCTTCGATTCTGTCCTGAGTCTCTTTTCTCTCTTCGTTACTCTCTACTTTCGATGAGATAGTACTGATCTTAATCTTCTGTAGCGGGGAGGAAAAATCGACATTGAACGAGAAGGAATCAGTCGTGTGTACGTCTCGACCAGGCGGGTGTTTCTTCAAGACCTTGAATTTTGCACACGCGAGAGACTGGAGATTCCGCTGTAATTCACTATCCACGATCGCGGTGGCATCCTTGATCTCCTGTTAAATAAACATCGTATTATCAATAGCAGAATCACGCCACGCATAACACGTAAACAACGAGCCTGGTATGTTAAGAATTCATCGTCCCCTAGATCTTCAAATAGTGCCAAAACAATAAACGCGAATGTGGACACATTCAGATCATGCTTCCGCGCCTTGAAAGTGACCTTTACGTCTACGTTTCCCAGTGACGGTTGCCATGTCAAACGCCTTCCCGAATGCCGAGCCAAGTAAAACTGCTCGTACGATTTTGAGCATTTAACCAATGCCTCCGGTAGGTTACACGACGATTGTAGGTGAGACATTGGCCAAAATGTCGACGTCATTACAGTGACGTTTATATCAACTGCAGGGGGCTTTTAAATTCAGAGTCAAGATTGCAGTACCAGAATCAGACCTAAGCAAATAGCGAACCGTGGTGTGTGCGAGACGTTCCCGATATTCCTTCATATGATCCGTAGATATCCTCATGTCATTGAACATTCCTTCCAGCTTCTGAGTAAATTGATAACCGCATTCAACTTTGAGCTTGGCTAACATGCCACGCTCAGCATCGTCAGAGATGGACCGACCGAGTAAAAGTCGTTTTGCCAGATGGCTTTTGTAGTATCGTTCAAAGACATCCTTGTCTGTGATATATCGGAAAACCGTGATCGTCTTGTCCAAAACAACGTCAACTTCCATATCAGTTTTCTACAGTCAAAGAGAACGTGAGTTGGAAGAGGTAAACGATGAAGATATTATTCATACGTCCTTGAGACCCTTCTTTAGGTTTTCGTCAATGAACAGGGAAATAAACTCTGGTGCTTTCGGGTTCATATTGATGAAAGCTTCAAACGCCTGAGACGAAATGAGGGAGGTACGCGCTAAGCTAGCGACGGGACTCACTTCGTTCATACCACTTTCCAACTCTCGATCAGACTTGAAAGCTGACTTCCACACGTGCTCGAACTTGTCCTTCAAGTCCAGCACATCCTGGACCCACTTTAAAGCCAACGTAAGAGTCTGCTGTGCTGTAGGCCGAGCCTTAGCCTTGGCTTTTGCCTTCGTGCTGTCATCATCACCATCCACTACGATTTCAAGCGACTCTGAACCAGCGCCCGCAGTGAGAGAGTTGATTTCTTTGCCCCGCCGTATAATCGAGTCCTTCACTGATCGCCGAATGCAAGTTCGACCTGCACTAACCTTGAGAAACATACGATAAAGTAGTGACAAGGAATCGATTTTATCCAGATCAATCATGACATCCAGGCCAGAATTTTCCATTGAGATTACAGCAAAGAGATGTGGTGTCAGAAGGGTGTCTTCCAGTATTCTTTGTAGTGGATTAGCCGTATATGTTGCAAGATAGTGATTGGCTCGATCATCTTCTTGAATAAACCTAGCCTCCACCTATATATAAAACATGAAATGGTGCATAACATTGATACGAATATTAGATCTCACCCGTTGGAGATACTCCGACGCATCAAAATTGTCTAGCAAGGTCTCTGCTTCCTCCTTGTAGTATGCTTCGCTTTCTTTCAATACAGCTGGTTCTAGGTCGCGCTGATAAACGGAAGGAGCACCATCCCCATCGGACAGTTGTCGTAAGACTTCCACGCATTCTTTCACGGCCGACCTATTTATTGCATAATTGTCCCGCTCTATATGGATTTGCTCCAGGATAGCCGATATGAGGTGTTTGCTTATAGGAGGGCGTATGATCTGGTCGAGGAAAAGAAGCACTCCAGCATCCCATATGATAGGAACGGATGCAGAGACGGTATAAACTCGGTCCTGAAAGAGTAGCGAGAATGAAGGAAACAGCAATCAGCCTGACCATAACCACTGGATATATTACTGTCATAAATACCATGTATTTGAGGATGTCGCGCAATTTGGACAAACTTGAATAATGCTCATCCCAAACATGCCTAAGCGCTTTCAGCAACCTCTCCCCTTCTTGACTCCGATGACATGTATCGCTTTGACTGCCGGCTGGGAACGCAGGAATGACTTTATCGCGGGCGAGGACTTGGAGGTTTTCGATAATCAGCTGTTTCACGCCGTTGTAAAGCTTCTCCCCATGTCGATGCAGGACCATGTTGTAGGCAAACCGATGATTCTCCTCGAATGAAAGGTGTGCCGCATTCTGGTTGAAGATCTCGCGGATGTTGGTGGATAGTTGATTCCAGGTTTCATCGATCGATACTTCAGGGCCATGCTAAAGCAAACAATAAGTTTATGAAGAATAATTTCACTTGGGACCAGAACAGGAGTACCTTTCGTGGTGGTCTCTAACAAACAAGTCAAGCGCGAACAATGAAGGGCTGACTGTGGCGAAACTCACAATTTTGGGCTTCGTTCGACGTGCGACTGCAAAGAAAGGATTAAATGCCAAGAGCTTCAGAAGCTCCGGAGAATTGACTGACCTGCAGCCATGATATTTGATGATCTTTAACAAGAGAGTGTCTGAATCGCGAGCGCGGCGCTTGTTTTTGTGTTTGGTTCCAAAGCTGTTGCTAAACAACCGGCCACTGTGTGTTACGGTAAAATATTGGTGAAATCCTGTAGGCTGGCTTTCATTTAAAGCTCCCATGCTCCGACCACTGCCCAATTTCCTTTTCCCCCTACTGAACGCTAACGGCAAAAAGGTTGGACAGTAAAGTCTGCATTGGCTAACAACGTAAGATCTGTAATACATACAGAAGAACATAATATGCTATGTGGTATCGAAATATACATTGTAGTGCAAAAATGGAAGAAATTAAGTTCTCCAGAGATCTAACTTGGAACCTGGCTATGATCCGTCGCGAGAAGCGCGAACAATATCCGTGAAGTACTTTTTAAAGGCCTTGTTATCCAAGTCGCGTAACTTGGTTGCAAAGTCCATGGCCATCTCTGGCGGCCAATTCTGAGAAGGTAAAAATACAGAAACGAAAAAGTCCAATGTTTCCTGTCCTCTAACTTTGGCCACGTTTTGATAGAAGGTTGCGATCTCGTATGAAACCTATCGTGCACAAATGATCAGACACATAAGAATGAGGAGTGAATAGTAGCGGTACCGTCAGGAGTTGTCCATCCTTGATTGAAAAGTCCGGCATAGATAGCACTCGGAATGTGGCTGGGATGAGTCTTTCATAAATAAAGCGTTCGAAGCCAGGCAAACTAAAAGCGTCTTGAGGAATGCCGCTGACAACAGTTGCAGTTCCTTCAGGATTTCCCCAAGCATTCACACAACGCCCAAGGAACTGCAATGCGGATTTTTCGCTTCCTGGATCTGAAATATCTTCGATCAACTGTTCCATTGTACCGAGCAATCCCTCAAATTGGCCTTTATTTCCTGTAGCCGCGGTTAATATGAATCGCGAATCAGACTGACACTGCTCTTACGTTCAGACAAGAACACCCCGTGCAGCTTGGCTGACATAATGCTGTTCAACAACGAAAGGTACGCTTTCTTAGTGTCTCCGTGAGTCACTGTGTCATCTGTTCCAGTTGCAGGCTGTGACATGAACTGGGATACATGAGAAGTCAGTGGCGAAATGAGTTCATTTAAGACAGTAAACATGTCGTCCTGTGAAGTTGAGCTGTTAGCGGACTTTTAAACAAGTGAAGAGCGCAACCAACGCGAAGTCTGTGTATCAAGAGACCAATAAAGTTCATAAAGTCTGCCAACTCCGAGGGCTCTGAATGAATCAGAAGATTCGCCATCAAGGGGGGAATGAGATAGGTTATGCTGTTTCCGGTTGGAGCTAAGATTCGTGCGAACGCCGATCGAGTCTAAAATGCAAATTCAGCAAGAAGAATTGAATCAGTATGGAACGAAACGTACGGCATCTCGAACGCCTTTCACTGCATTTAAAGACTCAAGAGACATCAACATTGCTTGAGCAATCTCTCGGAAAACATCCAGAGGAGGCAAGATATACCCATCAGGTATCGGGGAAGGAAAATCGGGGAAACCCTTGGCAACATTTCCTAGCGCCATTATAGCATGGTGGATTTTTAAGATAGATAGGACATCTTGAGATGCCTTCACTGTCTGCAGGTTGACAGATAATTCGTTCATCAAGGGCTTCACAACCGATAGCAACAGGTTCGCTGATTGCTCTGCGTTCCTCCAGAATAAAGAGATCAAGACACCGGCAGTTTCGAACAAATACAATTGAGGATCAAAAAGACCGGGGTTTTTGATAGATTCAGTGAGCAGATCTTGTTGTTCAGGGTTATCGAGTTCTGGAATATCCACCTCAATAGGTAGAAGGTCTCGGATGCTTTCTAGTAAAGTACCGGCCAACTCTGAAGAGATCTCGTTCCGGGCCTCTTTGATGAAACGATGGAAAAGATAGAAGACGCGAGCTCTCACATTAGAACTTGGGTTGTGAAGTCCGCTGGACAATGGTTACATTTAGATTTCGGTACAATGTTCACATAAACAACAAAAGAGACATACCGTGTGTCTATCATCGCATGTAGTGTGGGCATGATACATTCCTTTCGAACCTTGAAGAAGTCGATGTATCGGCAAGTTGTTTCGAAAAATTGTGTCGACACCGCAGGATGTGGGTAGGAGGAGATTCCTGATTGGATGAGGGTGTAAAGCATCTCTCCGTGAGCTGTGAGAGGGAACTCAGAATAATCTGTGTATTTCCTCTTCTCCTTATCGATGGCTGGAGTATGACAGAAAGACGCCCTCCCTTTCCCACCGCCAGCTACGAACCAGCTCTTAGTCAGTATTCTTACAGGCGATAAGGTGCAGATTCATCGTTACATTTATTTATTTCTCCAAAAATCCACACAAGGTAGACCGCGAGCTCCGCATCGTTCCATTTTATGGATATTCCAGACTGATAGGCATTGAGTGTGTTCAACGCTAATGTCTGTACGGCGTCCGTGACCAAAGCTGGATCAATGATTAGAACAGAGTCCACGAATGTCCTCAAATCCTAAATGGCACCATAAGCATGCGTGGAAGGAGTGATGAATCGATCACACCTTGCGTAAACCTTCGAACGCTGCCTTATCGTCTTCGTCCATGTCCACTGGATCCGCGTCTTCTTCCCACCTCAATTTTTCTAACAAAACCGTAAGAAGTGAGGTGAGGAAAGATCTCGTTGAATCGTCTAGTGGGTCCGAGGTCAATTTTCTAGCTTTTTTGTGCTATAACACGCAAATTAAGTTGGGTATCTGCAGGTTTGAATTAGAACCTACGTTTGCGAGGATTGTCTGTAGTAAAGTGAACACAGTGGAGGAAGTATCGTCATAGTCATCGGCAAGGAATCGTAGCATGACGGGCAAGACTTGATCTAATAGCTGTGCAGCTTCACCCCGTACATCTACTTGCGAATCCTAGAACATGGTCAGCCAGGGCGCTCATACGAACCTATGACTACACACCTCTGATAGCTTACATAGCTCCAGACCAAGAACGTTGAGCAATCGCCCTAATGCTTCTCGATAGGACTCCTCCCCTTCATCTACATCGTCGGCGTCAGCTCTTTGGGCGACCTGTTGCTCTCGCGTCTTGTGTTCCAAAGAAGCGAGCACATCTCCGAGCGACAAAACCTTGATAAGCTGCAGCTTATCTCCTGGCTCTTTTAAACCTTTCGAGACTATCCGTGACAATGCAACGCATGTCGCCAATCGGATTGGTAAAGAAGCGTCTGAAAGGAGGCCAAAGAGCAGCGGGACTGTTGTAGCTGTCACCGTCAAGTTGATATCGATCCAGCCAACATAAGATCCAAACGTTCTCACGCCCCAATCAACCACCTCTTCCGCCGTATCTAGCTCCCGTCGTGAAATCGGAGAACCATCTTCTGCCCTTAACTTTGTCATCTTGTCCACGTTCGCCGCGACGATTGTTAGGACGGCCTCATTAATCCGTGCCGCGTCCCGTTCTCGAACAGCATCTCTGACGCCTGCATCGCGTGCATGACGAGCAGAGGTGTGTTGTCTAGCAGCTTTTAGCATCTGATCTGCCACTTCCCCAGAGATCTCCAGAATCATATGAAAGAATAATAAAGAAACATGCGGGTTGAACGTAGATTGAGAGGAGGACTCGGTAGGGCTGATTAAAGTGAATAGATCTCTGAAAAATGTTGGCCACTGCTCCACATATGTTCGAAGAAAGAGCAAAGTCAGCGTATGAGAGAACTTGTTCCTCAAAACTGGCATATTTAACAATAAAGCTCAGATAAAATGCGCAGGTAGTAAGGAAAATACCACGCTCACATGAAGAATCAGCCTCTGCAGGACCGAAAACATACTCTGATCGGATATAGTTCAAAAGTGATTCTTGGATTGCTTCGAATGAACCTGAGTCCAGGGGGCCAGACCTAGCTGTCGTCAAAAATTAACAAACCACCATGGGTTACGAGATCGACTCACCCGCTGTCTAAGAATTCATCCAAGAGACGGAGTGCGAAAAACCTCGCCTGTGGTGGGTATTTTCGGGATCCCCCCTCTGTGCCCGCCTCCACAAAAATTGCCAGAGCCCATCTCCACGTCATTTGTGCATTATGTTGGATGGTGGATAAGTATTCTAATGCTTGTTGATGAAGAGATGTCTGAGAAGGGTCTGATGCGACTAGAATGGCCTGGACGATTTGGTTGAGCTCTTGTTCCATGGTGAAAAGTGACGGCAGCGAGAGGCTGGATGATATTTGCAACCTCCTAGAGACAGCAGGAGGTCAACGGGGGATTAATCGATGTAGAGCCAAAGAACAAGACGAGAGATTAGATGTGAACTTCAGGAAACTTTTCCAGAAGGTCGCGTGACTGTGAGACTAATACAAAGATAGCGATTATCTTTTGCTTTGACTCGAACAATCGCAACTCTGACTCATACATATGGTCTTGCTAAGAAATATTATTTCTACAACGTCTATGAGCTATCTGGCCTTTCGTAAAGTAAGAAAGATCGTCGGGAGACATTGAGTTATACAAAATCCAGCACATATACGTCACCTGTATAGAGGCCTAAACAAAGCCTTCCCGTTACTTCATCGAAGGCGAGTGATTGACACTCCCTAGGAGAGAATGGCAGCTCCGGATCAGGAGGCAAAATAACACCAATGTTGGGCTTTCCTTTGTCCATGGCTGCAGACAACTTCATTAGTCGAAACTCTTGCGTCTCCCAATTATGTTCCAACCACACCGCTCGATATCCTTCTGTACCCAACTTCACGATCTCTACAGATGTAGCTGATGGTACGCGGAAATCTTGTGGCAGAACGATTTGATGTTGGCGTACAAGCTTGCATGTCTCCTTGACTGGGCTGGATGAATTTGTCGCAGGAAAATGTACCAGATGACCTTGACCAGAGAGCCCGTCATGCACATGGAATGCAATAAGAGACAACTGTGGGCAACGGGTGCGTGCTGGAATATTCACTGAATCGGAGATTGCGAAATCCGGGACGAAGCGATTGGAGAGATTGTCTACGTGCGATTCTGTAACCAGTGGCCCAAGATCACCCTGGTCGAGTTCTTCAGCTGCGTGAACTAGTTCCATTCCACGCGTACATATAGACCGGGGGAGCTTGTATATGCGCATGGCGAAAATGTGATGTAACATTCCGATGAAAATGATGTGTTCATAGGATAATCTGATAGAGAGGTGACTAAATGGCTGTCACTGGGATTGAGCAAATTGCATGTGTATTTTATTGAAATACGCTCACCTCTGCGAACCTGGAGTTTATTAGCTGTTGCGCTCCAGTGATGAAGTTCAACAGAAGCAGTTCGTGAGAATGTCCGTTTTGTGCGTCTTCAACAGTGGCAAATGTAACTGCAACGATATCACCATGAACGGACACTTCATGGATGACCCCACGAATTTCAGGAGGTCGGGGGACATTCTTGAGTAACGAAGGTACGGCATGCACGAAGTATTGACTGTTCGTGCAGTTCGGTACAGGAATCCAATATAATCGTATGTATCTAAATCAGAAGGATGTCAAGTTCTGGGAATCTTCCGAGAAAGACTAATTACTCCTGAGTGCCCGTCGCAACGCCAATAGCTAGTGTGACCAAGGTTCCATGATCACGAAAACAGACAGCAAAGTCTCTGTATGTACCAGGGACATCGATGAGAGCCGCACGATAGATATCGGCAAGATCGGTGAGAGACCAAACAGAAATTGATGTGCTTAGTCTCCCCCTCGGACGATTGCGCTGAGCAGTGACGAGCCATTGGGCTCCAGGCAAAAGCCTCATTTCATCGATAGATACATTATCTGTATGGTGCAAAACAGGCGTTACTCTTTTGACTTGAGAAGTTGACTTTCTCCAATTCTGCTCTAATTTGATGGCCTTGATGATAATTCGTTGGAGCTCGGCACTCGGTAAAGAATTGGCCACGTCAGTGGTGATACCCAAAGGTATTCTGAGGTTTGGCACGATGCAATGATGCCATAAGTAATCGCTACAGCCAAGTGCGTGGAAGACACGACATGTCTACGTGCCACAACGGCCGTTACTGATGAGCAATCTCAACAATAATGAGGAGAATAGGACAAACCTGCTTTAAGGATAGGACGTCTATAACAGACAAGTGCAAGAATATATCCAACAAAACATCATCTGGCAAAGTGTCCAGTCTCTTGAACATAAACGAAACGGAAGACGGTGGACGGATCACGTGGCTGGCAAAGGACCTTGGTCCACAACCTGGCAACGGAATTCCATATAAAGAGCGTCGCCGTAGCTTAACTATCAACGACCATCTTCAATCTTCATCATGGACCCAACAGATAGCTCAAACACCTCTGAACTAGGATCCCTTTCTGATTCAGATTGGCTCGATGTTGCCAGTAGCAAGGCTTCTGAAGATAATGACTCTGCAGATGGCAATTCTGACCTCAGGCCTCTCTCTCGTCACTCATATCATAGCCGCATTAGTTCCACAGACGGCAGTTCCATAATAGCTTGGGAAGGTTATGTAGAAGACAGTGGCGATGAAGAAGGTCCACACCACCCCTTTCCCTCTCCGATACAGAGATCGCCCTACTCTCCTCGAGTGGCGCTGGTGTCCCCCTCACCTGAAGACGATCCTGTAGAGGACCAAAGAGTGAGAGATGCGTTGGATCAAAGCATGATGAGCACTTTGAGTAGTTCTCGCTCAGGCTCTTTCGGCAAGGCGTCTATCCACACTACTCGGGATCTCAGATTGTCCTTCCCTGACCCAATCTCAAGTTCCAGGGATGCGCTTAACAGATCCTATGAACATGTGGAGTCTCCAGAGCTAACACCTCTCCCATCAGTAGACGATGAATTGCCTACTCAAGAAGCGATTGCGATCGCTCCACCATCAGAAGAGGGCTCATCAGTCGCACCCGAGATTTTCTGCAACACAGATGCATCATCAGTTGGCCTTCCTTCGAGTATGCATGATCTCCATATTATTCTGTATGGGTTCTCCACAGATATCAAATGGGATTTCGTCAATCAGCTTTTCGACCGTATGTGCCTGGGTACGGGCCTTCGCTTGTCCAAGAGCACTGGGTATTCTGCCAAACGTGAGCTTGAGTTATGCTCCATAGATGAGACTTCGCGTCGTCTTGTCGTCATAATCGACAAAACAGAATCTTCAGATATCTATGTAGGTGTAATTTCTTTGTATCACTGAGCCCGACTTCAACAACCGTTCAGCCGAATCCAGATCTATCCTTTCGTGGTCCTTCTCTAGGCATTTTATTTTTGCCATCATCCATTGGCTCCCTGCCTGCTCATACACGGTACCTGCCATTGATCCCGCCTTCGGCTTACATGTACGATACACCCAGCGGACAAGAGACAGTTCGCAAGACCGCACGAGATAGGTGGGAGAAGCTGGGGGTTTCCAGAAAGAGGCTCCTTTTCAATAACACGAGAAGCTCTCCTATCATGGAGAACGAAACATTACTTCAACTCGATCCCAAGCATATCGCGTTGGCTTTCGAGTCTCTCCTCCCCGGGATCTTTCCTGTACCCAAGGAGCAGGATTCAGTTGCTTTCAAGCTCACTGGTCAACTTCCTGTCTCGCCTTGGATATTGCAAACGCTGTATGTCTGATCGTGATCAACATCTAAACTAATAATACTAACAATGATCTGTATAGCTTTGCATTGATGTGCGGTCTAATTGGTTGTTTCGTAGGAATCGCCATCGGACCCTCGCAAATTCCCGGCATATCAATCATCACTTCGTCGACAGCATCGATCTCTGGAACTCCGTGGTTGCCTCAGAGTTCCATTAACGAATCTGCACCTGCCACTTGGGGGCCGACTCCCACTGAGATGGCATCAGCCCTGCCTGCTTCGCTGAAAGATTTTGCCCTGACCGTTTTTAATCCTCCCGGTTCTTTGTCACAGATCGAATCTCACACACCCCAACCATCCATCTCCGATGGATTTGTGCAACCTGATTGTCCAAGTTATGGTCTCATTCGATCTTCCAAGGACATCATTTCTCTTCCCTTCGAACGGGACAAGGCCTTGTCGATCGTGTCGTCCAATGGGAAAGGAAAGAGTCGCGAGACTCTTGAAGATGTTTTGTACGATCTAAGTCTCCAAATAGCGAGATCGGTTACGGATTTACTCGACATGGATTATATACAAGCTATTGCGGAGAGCCTGGGACAGGAGGTTAAAGAGGTATTGGCTATTATCGAGGAATTAGTTCGCGAGATCAAGGTCCATGGAACTATGGCTTGGGAAAATCCTCTTGATACAATCGAAGCGATCAGGAAACACTTCCGAGACAAGCATAATAATGCCAGGAGGAATGCAAGAAGGAAAGCAAAGAAGTTGGGAGAATTAGGAGGGCGATTCTTTGTCTATGCGACGGAAGCCTGGAACGAGCGCAAGGAACGTGCGAGGGAGGGCGCCGTGGCCGTGAACAAGAGAATGTTCAAATCGGAGAAGTGGCTAGCACACGAGAAGGAACTATAT
This sequence comes from Sarcodon aspratus, assembly GCA_003313825.1. Lineage (NCBI taxonomy): Eukaryota > Fungi > Basidiomycota > Agaricomycetes > Thelephorales > Thelephoraceae > Sarcodon > Sarcodon aspratus. The sequence continues at coordinate 90,044 of QLOR01000027.1, forward strand.
GAGGCTCGCCGGGGTCAAGTGCCTCGGATGGGTGTTTAGAGCCCTCTACAGAAGCGTATATGGGACATTCAACAGCTTGGTGTCTAGAAATGGGTCATGGTTTGGAAGACTATTGGTTCAGCGGACATCTCTCTTTGCATTATATGTGCTTAGAGTGTTTTCATCAATTTAAATTCGGGAGTATGCTTGCATCCCCTGTTCTCGATATGAAGTGTAATTCTATTTGCAACCTTATTGTATGCTGTCTGCATAAATAAATCGGTTTGAAACTATGTAGTACTACAAGTCCTAAAGTCCCTAGTTGATAAGTATAACATGCGCAGCAAATGTTAAGTTATCCAGTAGAGCATATGTTAGGATACATTCTATCCGTAGAATTCTGAGGTATCCAACCGCCTTGAATTCCCTTACTATAACTCCAATCATCTGAGTTCTCCGCCTAATGAAAGACAATAAATAAATGGTGAACCAACACACATACACAAGTTGGAGCGCACGTACCTTCCACGTCCAGTACACCCAACCCTGAATCTGTTCGCCAATGTTGACCTGAACTTCCCAGTACCTAAGAACAAAAAAAGCAAAATTTAGACCAAAATCAAGCCACTGCGTATACGAAAATAGGGAGTGCCTGCATACTTTCGCAAAAAGGTCTTATAGTCTGTGCTAAAGTTCGAGTAGCTGCCTGTCCAACCGGCGCAAGAACCGAACACCTGTTGGTTTGCAGAAGAGCCCCATTGGCCCTCCCAACGCGAACCAACCCCGCGCCCATTGAGCCACAACGTGCAGTCGGTTGGTGCTGTAGACCATTCACCTACTATCGTCCATAAATTTGATTGGGCGTAGCTGGTGAATGATGGGATTAGGGAACATGCGTACTAGAAAACGGTCAAGGGCGCTTATTATCTGTTGTGGTGGTGGGAGAAAGCTGGGACAGACGTACGCTGATATGTTCGTCGAAAGATCGCGAGAGCTCTGTGTCGCTGAACATTTGATACATGTGCTGAAGCGGTCATCAGTCGGCTACGAAGCTTGGGCTGTGAAGGTGGACTGACCGAGTCCATCAACACACCAGTTGCACCTGGGGACGTTAGAAAATCGGTCCACGACTATAAGCGGTGGGCGGTTAGTATATATTTGTTTGAAGCTTCAAGATTGTATCGAGACACTGACATTTAAGCCAAGGAATCCGTCGCCAATCATGACCTGCATTCCGTTGCCAGCGGCTTCGCGAACGACATTGTATCCATCTTGCCAGTACTGGCTCAAAACCTGCTTGAATGCATCGCTCCAGAACGCAGCAGGTTCGTTCAACAGCTCGATAACGTCTATCATTCCGGTCAGGTTGGTCGCCAAGAATCTCATGCAATCAAGAGTGCGGTTGACGTATGTCATGTCGGTAGCCCATTGAGGATAGGACATGCGCTGACCGGAGTTGTCGTAACCATTCTGGCTTCCCGGAGCCCCGTGTAAGTCTACTATCACATGTATTGAGTGGGCTTTGGCCCATTTGAGGGCTTGCAAGAAATATGGCCAGGCCCCAGGGACGTAGGGAGAGACGGACGTCGTATAATTGGTATCCGAAGAATTTAGCGGGATCGACCAATAGCCTATGGGTATCCTAAGTAACCGCAATTGAGAAGAATTAGAATGAGGGGACACATGCGGGAAACGGACAATCTACACACCGCACATGATTCAATCCCGCAGCCTTGATTGCAATAAAATCAGCCTCCGTGATCCAGGTGCTCCAGTGGCTTTTCAAAACCGGAAGAGCAACGTTGATGTCTTGCAATTGACCAAAGGTATACTCGTCGACAATCGCGTCATTGCCGGTGTTCTCAAAGATGCTCGGCGTTATCCACGGCTTAATATCAGATATTTAGCTATTGAGAGGGAGTGGTTTTCGATGGAAGCTTACCTCAAGGACGAACCAGCCACCTCTGATGGAAATTAAGTCAGGCTGTCAGGGTGCAAAAGAAAACAGGAACACACAGATTTACACCTCTGATGATGTCGGTACCATATACAAATGGCGCAGGATTCGTGGTTCCATTCGTAGTTCCATTTGTTGATCCTCCTCCGGTCGAGTTTGTGATCGGAATCACGCTGGGTGAGGGAATACTTGGGCCCGTAACGACCGCTTGATTCCCAGGCACAATGAGATGGCATTGTTGAGCAGCTGCATGGAGCGTATGGCTGAGGAGGGCGAATGACAGCCAGAAGAGCATCTCAGAACTGAGAAACGAGGTATAAACAGCATCCAGAGAAGACGGGTGACATGTGGTTCACCATGAGGCCGCACCGTGATTTCCCACATCTCTAATGAAAATTCGTCTTCGAAATCATGAAAAATGCATCGTAGCTTGTGAAATGTTGGTGTGCAGCGACGATAGAGGAGCAGAAATGCTTCAGACGTTAAACGAGAAAGAGTAAAATATACCGAAAAATGGCGGATCTATCCGAAAAGTGACGGTAAGGTACCCGAGATAATAAATTATTGCACTGGCAACAATCAGCCTGCACCCTCTCTTTATGCTTGTAAGAGCCTGAAGCCTACATGAACGTATTCTGAGACTATCTATTATAGCCAGTGTCACAAGCACCATTTTTTTCTTCCGTTTCTAATTGACTCAACTGGTGGATTGTGCGATCGCGACATTAAGACAAGTACTACCCGGAACCATTATACGGTGGCAGTGATATCGTGAAATATTGAGCTTCAGCTAGACGGTCTTTGCTTTCAAATGGTTCAACTTATCAGATAGCGATAAGCATTCGCTGCTCGCAATCCGAAGGACGCCTGCGAGCTACCGCCTCGAGTTATTGCGAAGGACTCGGGTCTCCCGGAATATATTTCATGCACTCCAATACTATCACCATGTTGGATAACTAACATACGCGCAAAGAAAGGGAGAAAAGGAGAACGAGCGAGCGTGAGAACCCCGTTCGCGCCACACATTGCACACTACACTGCTTGATCATCACCAGCCACCAGCAACTATCGTGTAGAATCGAAATGTACAACAGCTACGACTCACCACCCCCTCAACTCTCCAATAACCCCTTCATAGAACATCCATCCAACCCTCACACGAGATTCCCAGATATCGATTCCATTTCCTCGCTGTCTCCCCCTCCAACAACCAATCAAACGTCATGGCAGGGCCAACAACAACAACAACCTATTGGTATAGGTGGACAGCAGGGATATAACTATAGCGCCCAATTTCAGCAACAGCAGCCCCAGCAGCAATACGCGGCATGGAATCAACAACCACAGAGCCCCGGAAGCCAACCACAGTTCCAACCCTCCAGTTCATTCGGACAACAATTGTCCAGTCACTTGAATGGAGTCGCTAGCACCGGATACATGAGTCCAGGGGCGATGGGAGGGCCAGGATATCAACAACAACAACAGTTCACAGGGTATCCGCAGCAGTCATATAATCAGACCGGTTACCAGCAACAACAGCAGCCTTCGGGGTATCAGAATTATGGAGGGGTAGGAGGGGTGGATACCCAACAGCTGCAGCCGCAATCACAATATCTAGCTGAATTCGATCCTTACGCTTCCATCGCCCAAGGGTGGAACGGTACAAACCCGAACCAACAGCCTCCCTCTAATGTCGGCTCCGTCACATCCACTAATCCCCAGAGTGATCGCCTTCATCCGCGCGAATTCACACGGAAGTACAAAGCCGAGCTCGAAGCTTGGGATTCCTACACATGGAAGCAAATGCAAAATACATTCGATGCCCTGAAGGGTGCTTGGGAGAAGAGAATGAGAGACTTGGAAGGCAGAATAAGGCAGATCTCGACAAGTTGGGGCTACAACGCACAACAAGAGATGGCTCAGTGTCAACAGGTGAGTCTTTATACCTCGATCCAATCCAACTGGCTGATATAATGCTTCTCATACAGTTGCTCAAAGATGCTGAAACAAATTTCTGTGCGTTGCGTTTCCTTCCCTAGAGCATATTTTGTGGGGATCACGCTGATTCTTATCGTCATATTTCTAGCCTCCGTTGCGGCATCATCATTCCAAATGAAGGAAGTCCTTCAAGGTTATCGTCAGTCCACAGACTTCGCTAGTAAAAGGCGAGTTCGAGAAGCCATGAACGCTGCCCTGCAAAGTCTGCCTGACTGGCCGCCACTAAATTATTAACGACATGATATGGCAGAATATACGGGTAATTGAAGCTCATTGGGCATTGAGGTTGTTGGTCATTTAACTACGGTGTTCTCCAGGGCTGTTGTATAACTTTTTGTACGTGGACAAATGCTTCTTGGAGGTCGAGTTGTTCTAGATAATACATTGTACTGATAAATATACTTGGAAAAGAGGACTCGGAAGGCGCAGCCGCCAGTAGTAATGTTCGAGATCGGAATCGAGACAAGATAATTTTAGAAGAGACAGAAAGTAGCTTCTAGACCCCTATCGCCTACGTGGTCTTGGTGCTGGTAATAGACCCAATAAACCGAAACTAAGGGCATAAAACCCTGTAGCTATAAAGGGACAAACTAATTCAGATACCATTGCTCGCATAGCCTTCACAGGTTAACTTACTTGCGACTATACCTCCTATATACCCCAAACTTGACCAATGACCTAATGTAAACGTTGATAGGGACCAACCAACAACAATCGACGCAGTGAGGATCTTCAAAGTGACAGATGCCAGATGTGGAAAGTAGAACAGTTAGGGGGAGTGCAAAACGGATCAAAAGACTTGATTTTCTCACAGGAATTGTCTTTGCCAGGTCGGGAGAAGTCTGCCATGATCGATACTACAGGAAATGGAACAGCAAATTCAGTTCAATTTAAGGTTTAAATACGAATTAGCTGAGACATACGTTTGGTTGATTTCCTGTAATCAAAGGAATTGACAAGATGTATAGAAACAATCCCACAGTCAGCAACCCCAGTGTGAGACAGATGGATGCTGATTTCCTGTAAAAAGATCCAAGCTTGGTGGAGTCCTCCGACGTAGATCGAGATGGACTTACTGAGCCCAGACGCCTGGGAGAGGGGACTCCAGATCGCCATTGAGGATATGTAAGAACGTAGATGGGGTACGATAATAATATGTAATCAGAGCTCCTGGCAAGATGTACTCCAATTGCCGAAAGGCGTGTCTTGAGAGTAGCATTGCCATGATAGCGTTGTGCGTGTTGTGGTAGAAAATAGAGTTGTTAAAGCGTATAGATGCACGCTCAGCAGGTTGGACTGGGTGCCAGCGCAGTGAGGAAGAGGCAAAGCAGGTGGCAGGGAAGATTGGCTATCAAATCACATGCAAAATGCCCTTTGGCACTCCGCGCATTTGCAAATTTCGTAATTTATTCTCCGCTTCGATTATAAGTATGTCACCTTTGCACCGTTTGATCGCCGCTATTAGTAGTACGTCTTTCCAGATTCACAAGTGGCCGTCTATTGCAAACGATACCCCATGATGTGCTTCTACGGACTGCAACAACGTTTTCGCGAGCTTCTGTCCGGAGATTACTCTTCGGCTCTTTCTTTGACCTGATGAAACTACTACTAGATATGTCAGTTTGGCTCATGAACTTCATGGTCAAAGGGTGATCCAGAACACAGATATCGTTCTTATTCCGGAGATGTCCACGATACGAAGACATTTCTTGCCATGCCTCTTACTTGCAGGAATAAATGCGGCCATCGGATGCTTACGAGCCCCGTCAGCGGAGTCTGTAACCTCTCTGATACTGAGGACCACCTTGACCATAGAACCTCCTTGAGTCCAACTAATGTCGCAAAGCAAAGATAACATGTGCCAGGTGAGTTCTTTATAATAAAATATGCCGCAGTCACTGACTGCCAATAACAGGCTTGTGGCGGTCAGCCAAAACACGTTGATGAGTACGGAATATTGTATCCATATTGCACCAAAACTTGTGCGAGGGACGTTTCTCCTCCTCTTTGTGGCTACCGCTTGGAGTTCGCCGCAAATGCCTCCCTCCCGCCAGTCCATCTTCTAGGACCTCCACCCTTCTATGATGCCGACGACTTCCCTGTGTTCGTTGGATCTGCTATATTTCAAAATTCGGTCCAACCGTGCAAAATATGCGCATCCGGAAGCCCTTCGTGCCACGCCCCATTTGGGTGGCAGGAGATTTTACACAGTGGGAGGTTCAATCTGCTTCTGATCACTCCTGCTATGGAATGGGTGTGGACGAAGAATAATGAAATTCCTCCCGACAGGATACCGGTTGATGGTGGGTATGAATCTGACGGAATGAAGTTGTATCACGCTTCTGCTATCGTCGGTGGAGTAGAGGTTCCTGGGAAAATGGGACTTCACTTGGTCAGTTTTACTCGCCTCAGCTTCTGGTGGTTAATTGTTGATGACATCACGCTAACGGAGGCCATATACAGTCTGGAGCGCATATTCCCTTTGGTGGACATGAACACGTCGTATCTTGTCGGTATAAAATCTTGTAAGTATTTCCTTATTGTGAGCTATTGATCCCGAATCACGAATCTGTATCAGGTGTTGGGTCCGTTATACGCCACTGTGAAGCTTTGGGTGCCAGAATAGTGACGCCTGTACTCTGAGTCTGACCTGTCTTGAATAATGCCACGTCTCGCGATGTATAATACTTGGAACAGAAAGCTGTCCTTTAGACAAGAGGAAAGGATCTCGTGGCCAGCAGTAAACATGGGATGGATTACAATCTAAATTCTTTAGTCATCTTTACTTCTTGAAGCTTGGGCAAAGTCTCGTGTAGATATTGAAAGGTGTACTACTCCGACACACATATCCACTCCGTGCCAGACCATCTGCTCTTTTGAGGATATAAACAATGAATTCTCTGTTCAAGATTGTCTCCGACGCCTGTTATAGAAGAGGGTGCAACACCACCCTCGACCCAATCCACCAGTGCCAGTAATATGTTATGATCTGTATCGTTGATCACATTCGACTTGGTCCCAGCGAATCCCCCATGTCCAAAGGCCCAAGCGCCAGGACCACCAGAACAGTGGCTAGATCCCGGAATAAGGAACAACCTGTAAAAGTCGTCGATATTATGAGGAGACAACGTAGACGAGATGAGCTCATGAAGCCATTTTGAAATCCCGGACGCAATTATCTTTGATCAATATTCAGATTTGGTGCACAAAGACGACTGGACAACAACAATTCTTACAGGATCTCCACGACCGTGATAGGCCAAGAACTTCCCACCATGGTCTCTAAACCTTGATAGATCTCCGTCCCAAGTTGCCACTCCTCCGGCGTTTATCCTTTCCGAAAATTCGATGTCAGAAATACTAAAATTGTCCAAAGAACGCGCAGAATCGTTGTAAATCACGTATTTCATCCAATCCTGCAATCGAACGACCAATAAGCTCGCAGGACCTCATGAGCAAAGAACAAACCTACACTCGTGTACGGGAAAAATTTACCACCAAAATATGCCATCGCCGCCGGGGACGCCTCCGCGCCAGGGTCATAACGAGGATACAACGCCTGACCGTCGCTCCCGTAAAGCGGCTGGTAGATCTTGTGCAGCGCATCAACTTGAGGTCGAGTCAAGCACCCTTCAGTGGATCCCTCGGCACATAGTAAAACCTCCGGATCGAAGTCGCAGTCATCCGGCTCCGAGATTATTCCATCTACGAGCCCATCCAGTGGGTCGCATTTTTCTGCTATCTCTTTGGACACAATTGACCATAAGGAACTTGGGATATAAGCAGAGCTTAACTCCGGGTTCGGGGCTCCAATGTACGTTGTCAATAATCCACTCCAGCCAGCAAGATGGTTCCAGTTCACAGCTGGACAGCCGCCAACGATACCATCAAAGTCTTCCGGATATCTCAACGCAGACTGGACGGCTTGCCGTCCACCTGTTGAACAGCCCATGAAATATGACTTGGAAGGCGTAGCCTTATAATACGCTTCGACGATCTGCTTGCCTATGACCGTTTCGACATGGACAGATCGATGTGCAAAGTCATTAATGACCTCTGGATGATTGAGAAACGGAACTCCCGTCATCCCATCGTGTCCGTTATCACCACCGATGGTTGCGAAGTGTAAAGATGCTCCGTAATCGATATCAGCGTAACCGATGCCTGAAAAGGCAACCATCATGTCGTCAAGAGAATTAATGAGTGGATGTTGGTAAACTTACATCCTCCGATACCGCCATTGCCGATAGTAAGAGTCCTGCCATACCAAGTATCTGGCATCCAAATCTCGATCTTGACAGAAGAATCAGATGTGGTGTTCACCACTCCGTATACACGGCAAATGTCGACGGTTGATGACGCGCTGGATTGACAACTCCCGGGAGTCGAGATGTTCGAACCAGCAGATACATGATGAGCGCTCAAGATGGTTGTGTTTTCAAGGGAGAGGGAGATCAAGTTAGGGCAAGCCGAGTTGGCAACTGTGGTAGGCCATATTGACCACCCAATCTGACCCAGAATATTCCAGCCACCAATCGCATACTGAGATATGTTCGCCATGTTAGTCCTAGTAAGCAGTAACAATGCGTACGTCGGATCTGCAAGACGAGAGTTTCAAGGCGCCGAGGCGCCCCGTAAGGGCTGGGCCTAGTAATAGTATGCCCGTCACGTCATCCGAGACTCGGAGCCAGTCGGGAATTGCAGGTACTTACCCTCTCAGCAACTTGGGGCCCGAATAATTATATTCTGGTAGAACTTCAGCGACTTGGGGCTCAGTCTGATAAGTAGTAGTGGCGCGGATTATGCACGTGTGCCGCACTTCCAAAGTCAATCATGAACACTGAAAAACTGTCTTGCTTCCGCAATAATTAGAAACTTCACAGATCATCGTGAAACTTGTCACTGTGGCATATTATATGATCTAGGTCATGATGTCCAGGTATTTTTAAAAGCAGTCAGACGTATTTATTTTCTTGCTGAGCCTGAGAGACTAAAAACATCTTCACGAAACAATCTCCCAGCAGTATTCATTATTCATACCAAGCTCAAGACGTAGAAGCCTATCAAGCCTTGAGTAAAGATGTCATGCATGGAATGAAATATGTTTCACGAACTGGTAGTCCAAATGCCTCTCGGAGACCATCCCAAACCTTCGATCTTCTGACTGTAGAATAATCCAGTACTCTTTTACAACATTCAGAACACAGATCAATCTCGGGACGAGCCTCATCTTCAAGGCTCTGCGCAATCCTGAAACGATGAAGCACATCATAAGGGGAGATGTGTCTGAGTTTGTAATCTAAACAAGTGAATATTTCGTGGCAGGATTTACCATGTTTGTGAGTCAAAATACCTGGTAGGTCAGAAATAAACTCCTGTAGCACCCTCGTTTGTCCTGTTAGATGTTCTCTGCCACGGGTGAGGCAAAAGAAGTCTTCCGTTGATAGAAGGTTCCGACGCGCCGAACGCCCACCATTGTAAACAGAATGATCAAGATTATGGTTGGCACGAAGCTCATCCCAATTATGTCTTGTTGGTATCCTGGCCAAGTGGTAAAATGCGGCAGGAAGTATCTGTGGTAAATCGAATTCCCGTGCAAATCATATCGCCGAAGTTGGCTCAGGGAAGGAGTGAACGACGTTGACCCTCATTTTATTGTGCAACAGCGGATCGTCTGGAAAAAGAAGCCTTTAATTTTGCTCTATTTCACCTTCTACCATCTCTCAACCAAAAAGTGTATCTGGCCAATCCGCAAGGAACTGCTACTGAAGTCGATGAACGAGTGAATCGATCAGATATTTTTTGGCAATTCGATGTGGTCCGACAATTATCAGAGGCAAATTAAGGTCGGATTTTTTGAAAACAAGGGCTCTAAGTGATGAAAGTCGAACAGGGAACTGTTGATTAAAACATCACAACAAACGACTCGAGCAAAACAAGCTTACGTGCGCGGGGGTTGTACAAAAAGTTCAGCAAGGCAGCAATATCGGCAGCGTCATCAGAAAGATTTACAAGTGGGACACCCTCGTATTTTTCAGTGTCGTCAGGGCTGATTATCGTGAACATGTCCTTGAAGAGTAGCGAATGATGGGATAAAAGGAAGCGATGGACGCGAAAAGCCTGTGTCTAGTGTTTGCTAAAATGATGATGTCTCCATCTGGGAAATAGAAGTCCGGGTGCTCGTTGGTGATGTTTGACTGCTGCCCAGGCTCCATACTTCCTGATGAGTGACAAAAAAGTGAAATGTTGAAGCACGGACGTCGTGGAACCATCATGATGGTGGCATCCGAGCCTGACTCGGTCCAGGACCGGCGAGGCATTTCATAGAACTTGCTAGGCTCAAGCACATATCTTCCAGTAAGCTTCCAGGTAGCCTCCACGACGTTTTTGTAAACGTTTCCAGGTCAACATCTCGCTCGAGATCAAGTCTTCTTTTACCACTGGCCCAGATCACCCTCTGGGAGTACCCCAATCTCTCAAGCCTTTCCAATTTCCTACCTTCGCATTGAGACAATCATTGTGGTGACTACACGTACACCGTTTCTTGAACTTAGCAGCGGATTGCTTTGGCTTTCTCAAGTCATCAGGATCACTCCATTGACGCGTGGCATGATGTCAAGGTCGACATTTGGACGATGGCTTGGCAGCGAGGGCGGCTGGGGTGAGTCGTTCTCCGTGCTCGCTTTCATGGTTCATATTACGAGGATTCGGCGTGAAGAATGATGCCTTTTTTTTGTCGCACTTTTTAATGTCCTTCAGATATTACCAAGCTTTCTTGTGGCCATGCAGTGCATTTTTTTATGCTGGATGATACTCTCTTGCACGCTTCATGTTTTTCTACTTAATACAACACAGTTCGACGGGCTATCCGACTGTTATACTCATCTGAAGTTGCCTTCAGTCCCACATCATGCGGGATCCTGGTATTGTTCCCCAACTATGTCATCGTTTCATGTTCTATCTAGACTTGTCTGTGTCGGAAAAGCAGTTAAGTAGACGAAGATCATCGCGTTGTTTCGATTAGGCAAATAATACAGATATCCAGAATACGATACTGTGTACTCTAATAGTCAAAACGAGAAAATGGCTCACTCATTATCGTACACCTGAAATATCTATAATCGTGACCATCCCACTATCGGGTGCAAAAGCAACCGTCTTTCCATTGCTATCGTTCTCCAGACTCCTCAGATCAGGGAGGACCCAACAGATCCGCCTCTTCTGCTCGTCCAGAATCCACTTGCTCCCCCGCTCATAACAAGGTTGGTGAGAGGGTACATCAGTAGATAGAGGTTGATGGAGGTCATGTATGGGGACAAACACCATTGGAAGCAATGAATGATCGTTCTCGTTGTCACCGTCAGGGGATTTGTGATTGGAAGTGGTAGCGGGAGATATATGCCATTTCATCGCCGAGTTATCGAAGTTCGCAATGATGCTTGTCCCATCGACGTCAAATACGAGCTTGCTGGGATACTCTTTGATCTGAGTCGAGGCGAGGCGTTCTCCTGTCGCTACCTCCCACAATACGATATAACGATTTGTGATAGATCCATCCCCAGACGGAGATCTCGAGCCATGAAAAGACAGAAGTTGACTGCAGTTTGGAGAGAATATGATGGATGGCACATCAGACTGAGTATCGAGGGTTGAGACGATTGCACGTGTATGAACATCCCAGACTCGTATGGTTCCACCGAATGACGATGATGCGCAAAGTCGTGAGTCCGGCGAGAATATCACTGAATCAACCCAGTCAGAATGACCGCGGAATGTATCCAAGCAGAGACCCGACGTTGGGTGCCACAGTCTGACAGTTCCATCCGCGTGCCCCGAGGCGATTAGCTGTCCATCGCCCGATAAAGCAACACAATACACATAAGAGTAAATTGAACGACGGGCCATGTCACGATTTTCGATCGCATTGTCTGCCCGCCAAATCTTCACGTGAGAGTTCCTGTATGACGCAACGCAAGTCCTGTCCGATGAGATTGTCGAAGAATATCCATCACCTTCAAACATCCACACACTCGCGTTTCTCCTGAAATCCCAAATTACGATCCTCGATCCAGTGCTGTACATAACCTGGTCGTGGTGCAAAAAGGAAATCAAACTGCCATATGATCTGGGGGTCATTTGTATAACATCACCAGTCTGCGCATCAATGACATTTAGGGTTCCCCTCAAAACATCATCTGGCTTACAACTGGATGCAGCAATAAGTAAGGAATCATCCGAAGACACGACAGACGACACTTTGTCATGTCCAGAGAACATCTTCAGACATTTCGCTCCTGAAACCTCCCACACCCTGACCGTCCCGTCATAAGACCCTGAAACAACTCTTTCACTTCCTGTACCTATCCAGCAAACACTCGTCACCTTATCTGAGTGGCCCTCTAAAATGCATCGGCAATCGTACGATGGTGCATTCCAAATTCGAATCGTATGGTCCTCTGAACAAGATGCAATCATGGCTCCACACGGTGAGAATGCAACAGAGGTGACTATATCCGTGTGTCCTTCTAAACGATTGACAAGGCTGCCAGTCTGCGAATCCCAAACATCTATGGAGCCTCCTTTATATCCAGCCACAAGGACAGTATTGTCTGGTGAGAAGGCCAGAGACCAAGCTACAGATTTCTCGGTCCGGGATTTGAACGTAGCTCTCCGTTTTCCTGTCATCACTTCAAGAATCTCCACACAACTCCTTTCAGCAACAGCAATCAAATCATCTTTGTGTGAAAATGTAATAGTCTGCGTGTAATGGGGAATCATAGATTGCATCTGTACATCTCTGGTACATGCGTCCCAGGTTTTTTCAATTCCATTTATCAACTTCAGCTCCTGTGGGATTTGGTCTTGATATAAGGCTCGAACAAGTGAGGATCCAGGCGACCAAAGTAGAGCAGAGTCGTAGATATGAGGCGCCGACTCTTCAATGGCATCAAAGAACCGCAGCACAAATCTCTCACTGTCATTCACGAGAGCGAATAGATTTGTGTCGCATAAGCCAACCTGCAAATGGATGTTCAATATCCCCAAATCAAACAACAACATGGATAGACTCACGTTAGTCAACCAGACCTTGACGTCATGAAGCAAGTAAATTCCATGGCCAACATCTCCTGCGATGCTCATAACCTCAAGCCATGATAGCAGATTGTGCTTGAAGAAATATTCCAACAACTTGACGACGTGTTCGGCATTGTCGCCACCAAGGGAAGAAGAGCGAAGATGTTTGGCCCATGATCGACATGCATACTCCAATCCTCCTCCAATATATTTCTCTCGACGTTCGTCAAGATCATGAACGTCCTTGTTCATAGCGTAGCGAGGTAGGTCACATATGTTCCTCTTCAGCTTCTTCTCCATCAGCTTCAGACACGACGTTGCGAGCTCCAAATGGTAAACGGCGGGTTCAACGCAGAACCTCTTATCCCTGCATCGATCGGGGTTGGTGATAAAATCCGCAAATGATTTATGACAGATCTGTATGGGCTCGGAATTCAAATCGGGGACAATAAGCACAGAATGGAGTGACCGGATGGCAGTCCACACGCTCTCTGGTGGAATATCCAGTATTGTTGCAAGGTCCAAACATGATAAAGGGTTCAGTGCCAATACAATCGACGCAACCACAAGTCGCAACCGCTCATAAAGTTCGGCATCATCTCCATCTGCATCTTTGAAGCTCTGGACTAGTATCTGATGGTACGTCACATCCACTCCTGACTTTCCTTCGTGGACAGTGTTATCTGGATCAGAGATGATGATCTTCAACCGGTCTCGAGGTTGGCGATTGGGATCCGCAACGGATTTGACGATGACGAACGCCACAATGAACAGGCCAGAACATTTCTTGATTGTGATTGTGATCTCCTGATCTGTAGGCCATGGAACG
>QLOR01000029.1:1816-36853 GCA_003313825.1 Sarcodon aspratus
CTGTACTGTACCACATGACCCTGATCTTTTGAACTGGCAATGTTTTTACCGCTTGTTCCTCTCTTTGTTCACTTTCTCTTTGTTCCTGATTCTCATTATCATGGTACGCCAAAAGGTGAAAGCATCAAAGCCAGTCTAAATAGTAAAATGGGTCAAGAGAGAAACAAACAGAGGTATCAAGTATGCCAAGAAAACTGTAGAGTCCCCATCTGCCAGGACTAGTAATCCACCGACGCCGGGGCGGTACAACTCGGAGCAGGATTCAGATGTTAACTATCACTTCAATATGCAAGAACCTATTCCACTAAAGATTCCTGGCGGCAAAGTGAGTCTACTTAACATTTGCCAACTCCACCGCTCACCTAATGTGATGCAGAAGCAAAACGACTTCCTTAGAGATTGGGTGCCTGTCCGGCATTTGTACCTGAGCTGCCTTCTGCAGCTTGAAGGGCCAACGGACAACCGCCGATGTATGTTATGCAAGGACCGTGATGGAAGCTGGAGGTGTGTTGACTGCCTGTCAACACCACAGTTGTGCATCGGATGTTGCCGAGACAGCCATTCCCGCCTGCCGTTCCATAGGGACGAGCGGTGGACTGGAGCCTTCTATGCACCTGCATGGCTCCAGGATGTTGGCGTTGTCATCAGCCTTGGCCACGGCGGTCTGCCTTGTCCATCTCTGGATGCCGGGGTAAGTTCATCATATTGTTGAGTGTTCCGGCATCATATATTATGCATAGGTGGATGCCACAACTGCCAGTCAAGCGCCGGCATGGTCTGACGAAGAGGAGGACTGGGAAGATGATGAACCTGATAGTGGCTTTCTTGCAGATGGGTCTCCGCCGCCTGGGACCAAGGACCAGTATGGAAACCCAATATTTGTGGTGATTGATCGATCCGGCATTCATCATATTGGTGTTCATGTCTGCCAATGTCCAAATGCAAAACCCATCGACATACAGCTGCTGGAGATGGGAATATATCCAGCGAGCCAAAAACGTCCCAAGACTGGCTTTACCTTCCGTGTGTTAAATGACTTTCTAGTAGACAATTGGGAATGCAAGGTCGCCGCCCTGGCATTCTATAGCAAGCTCCGAAGATTGACAAGTAACGCCTTTCCACATCTTTCGCCGGTGAGTGTATTTCTGGTAACAAATGTATCCTCGGTACTGACTCGGCATCTGTTAGGACCGATATAGGGAACTGCTCCGTGTCACCAGACAGTGGAGGCACCTAAAGTATAGGAAGTGGCATGGGTTTGGTCATGATACAAGGGAACCTCAGAATGGAGAGTTGGCATTGTTCTGTCCTGCTTGCCCCCAGCCAGGTATCAATCTGTCAGACAATTGGAAGGAGGATGCCAACCGGTATGTACCCAAGTATATTCGGCATCATAATAATGTTCACTGGCGGTAGATGGGTGTACATGAGAGGCTTTGTCATGGATGGGAACTTTTCAGCAGAGCACATGGCCATGAAGAATCCAGAGGATGATGTGTCCCTCGGAGACGGTGCCGCCTTCATGGTCGGCACGGCAGAGTATAAGGCACATCTGGCGGTCGCCTCGGAGGATCACCAGGTCCGTGCCGGAGCTTCATAAATTTCTCGGTGCACCGTTAATACTCTGCCAGAGATCCAGGTGCAATAACCACAAGGCGGTCAACCAGGCGAATGCCAACTGGCGTAATCTGGAGGCTACCGGCATAGGAGCGACCGCATGTGCACGGCATGGATGCTTTTGCCCCCACTCTGTAGTAGACTTCCAAAAAGGGGAGAGACAGATGAATATGGACTATTCCTTGTGTCAGGCAGTGGCCCACACGGCGAAAGACATTCCACAAATCCTAGTCTTGTATGACATTGCTTGCCAATATGGTGTCCATCTCGAGGAACGCATTACTCGGAACCCATATCTCCACCTTCCAGATGCCTTGCAGGTTATCAAAGGTATCGGCGTCTGGCACGTCCATGGGCACATTGCCGAATGCTTTCCTAGATACTACCCTGCCTTCATTCCTGGCACCGGTGATGTTGACGGCGAGATACTAGAAACTTTGTGGTCGCACTTGAATTTGATTTCTGGTAGCACCCGGGGTATGTCTGCATCCCACTGCCGTGAGGTATTAGATGATCACATGAATGACTCTAATTGGAAGAAGCTTATTGGAATAGGTGAGTGCCTCTGGTAGTATCCAACCTTTATGCCGTGGCTGATGCAGGAGGTCTAGTGGAAGCTTTATGCCGGAGGTATAGAAAGGCCACGGCAAACCTGCAAGTCGCCGAACGGGAGTTTCATGCACTCAACTCCACAGTAGATCCCCCGTTGCTAGAAGAATGGCAGGCTGCAGAGACCTATGCAATGGAGCATCGTGCAACCAATGTCAAGGTAATGGACATATACGATGT
Source organism: Sarcodon aspratus (assembly GCA_003313825.1). NCBI lineage: Eukaryota > Fungi > Basidiomycota > Agaricomycetes > Thelephorales > Thelephoraceae > Sarcodon > Sarcodon aspratus. The sequence goes on from QLOR01000029.1 coordinate 4,223, forward strand.
CCAAACAGACACAGGTGAGTCAGATGGCCATTCAATACTGTTGGTATTAATCTTATCTTTGATCTTAGCTCCAGGGCGCGCAAACTATCAGCTGGAGCTCAGCCAGAGAGAGCCCACAGATGGTATAGTTCGTGGAACCGCCGCATGGCTGGCAAAAGGGCTTCACATACAGGAATCACAGTCTGTGTTCTTCCCTCATATTAAGCATACATCACTCACCAGTTTGCCGACAGTAGACTCCGTCTACAGGCCTATGTACGAAACGTTGGCAGCCGACCTACATTGGATGAACAGGTTCAGCTCCAGCAACGCCAGCACCGGCTTCAGGACCAGATAGATGCATTCCTGAGTGCCACCGATACATTCCTAGATGGCCCAATAGACGCCGAAGAGTTTGACGATGATACCGATGAACCACCGGTAGAAGACTCAAACCCCGCCGAGTTTGACTCTGACGGCAATGTATTTGGACCGATGGACGCTGGAGCGAATGTATTAGCCAGGGTTCAACCTGAGACAACTACCATTCCACTCCCATCTTCCCTGGGAAGTGCCTGGTGTAAAAGGCAAGCTAATAGGCTGATTGTGGAACAGGAGATTGGCCTTCGACAGGGGCAAGCAAATGATGCCCTCCATCAAATTCGCATTGCCCTCGCTCACAAGTCCTTTCTATTCAGGACATCCATTCGGAATGCAAACAGCCAGCAGAAGAAGATGAGAGCTTGGCAAAGTCTCCACTCCACGGAGTCTACTGTACGGCATCATGCCTCCGTGTATTCAAAGGCCCGTAAAGCCCTCCTTTCTCTTGCGGCGCCGCCATCTCTCATGGAGAAGTATAAGGTCCTCCACCGGTCTGACCTGGTGGTAAGCACGGCGGTAGTCGATGTGCGGAAGCCCAGTCGCACAGATGCCACCTTGGCCTGGTTTTGGAATCTTGATGTACAAGGCGATACTGAGAGTCACGGCTGGATGGCGGAATGTGTGTATATTTCTCCATACCATTTAATGGTTGTTCTCACCGGCACACTCCAGTATATAGAGTTCACTGGCTCCGAGCCAAGGCTAAGTTGGATCGCGCACAGGAACAACATGTCCTTCTTCCGTATGAGATGGATTGGACTATGGCATACTTTCGGAAGCAGGCTGACATTTGGTCACACCGCCAGGCAGCATTGGATCCAGCCAACCCTGGTCATGCCGCTTATGCCGCCAGGCAGGTAGCGATGTGGATTGCCTTTGAGAGACAGGCAATTTCACACTTTTCTAATGTCAGGACAACTACTGTACATGAGTATAGTATTTGTACCTAAAACTGTTCAACAAATTTGTGCCATTCCAACATCCGTGCATTCGCCATCTGATCCTCGGTTGTTTCGTATTGGGTTGTCATTGCAAACGTTTCAGTCATTGTGTTCTTCATTTGAAGAAGGTCCTGCAAGAAATCCTTAAGTTCACCGATATTCATGCCACCAGAGGTAATCGGCGCCCGGCGTCGTGACAGAATCCAAGGATCTGTAGGCCATTTAGTCAAACCTCACATAGTGCACATCTAGATAAGCCATTACCTTCTGCTGCCGCCGCCTCGAGAAGATGTGCAGACTCCTGCTTAGACGTATTCTAACAATCAATATCAGGGTGGTGATCTGAGATGAAGATGAAAAGAGATGCATACAGTTTGGAGGAGCCATGGCATTAATCTGACCATGTCATTCCAACCATCCTCCTTACATTCCACCCTCCCTTCTACCCACCAATCGTTGATCGGCACACGCCATTTGCTTTTCTCGTGAGCGGTGATCGGTGGTTGGCCCGCCGTCTGTATAAGCTCCGCTATTTGTGACAGAGTACTCGGGATATCAGGACTCATGATTAGTTGCATCAATCTCTGTATTCCTGGTGCAATGTGGAGGTCTTCATAATGTATGCTGAGTTCACCAAGGACTCGAGCGAATAATGCCTATAATCTATTTAACACCATCATGACAGGGGCACATATGGGTACTCACACACTCGCATCCTAGGCCCCTTTTCCACAAGATGGTTGTATCCTCGTCCGGGATCTGCGGAAGATCGCCGACGGCTTTTGTAAGCCTGGCAATAAGGAGCCGATCAACAAGGAGCTGAGCGGCAGCGGCGAGCTCTGCGCGGAGAGGTGTGTTGTCTATATTATAAGGATATACACGGTATCCCATGAATGGGCTGTGTGTCGTGGAGGCAGACATTATGATTGCAGAATACGAGGCGGTCCTGATGACCTTTGATCTCTCCCGGGATCTGCCGAGGCGTCACTCTGTCACCGCCGTTACCTGCCGGTCTTAATGATTTATGGCTCCTCCGGCTTTTCTTGCCTGTCTAAGATTATCATGCAATCAGAGTCTCCTTCCACAACCAATGCCCAACTTATCATCAACCTAACTGCTTTCCGAATTTGGTCGGCATTCATGCACTATCAGCGTGATCTGTCCCTTTCTGAGAAGGTATTGCAAGAAGGGATCTGTGGGGAATTGGTAGATCTTTAGTGTTTTCGTTTGCTCCTCCAGTTCATATTCTGCAGCAATTGGTCTTCACTGTGATTGGATATTTGAAGATCTCAGGCATCCCACATTCTGTGCCGAACGTCATTTCTAAAGCCAGTCGATGGGTGCGCGCAGTTGGGTCGTTAAAGATAGATGAAGCTGATGGTTCAGATATTCCGCCGCCTGATGCAAAGTGGGATCACTTAACAAGCTGGTGGCTTTTGAACACCCCATCCCAGACGGCGCCGGAGCTAGCATTGAAGGTTAGTTCTACCTCTCCAAAGGTATGTAGTAGTGCCGGCTGTCAATCGTCACCTAAAATAGTCATTGTAGGTGAGCCTGGACCATGACAATAAGCTGGCGCTATCCTCCACAGAGACCATGGAGTTCCTGATGGACTTGGAACAGGTGCGGAGTCACTGGAATGACTCAGCAGAGATGATGAATGTGTTTCGGCATGACGAGGTTGATCACATCCGGAAGATTCAGGAGGTCATAAGCAAACTAGGAAGTAATAAGTCACCTATGAGCCCTTAATTCTTTTTATATATATTACATTTGGGATCAACTTCTTGCAATGAGCAGATCATTGGCACGGAGGTTATTTACCGGCTGACCCAATATTCGGAGCAAGAGCTACCAGTATTTGTCCGGCACACTCAGATTTTTGTAATGGTCAGCTGACTTGTAACATAACGCACTACCTGAAATTGTAGTCGTCAGCCGACTCGTGTAGCACGGGGCACTACATATTTTATGTAGTGGTCGGCTGACTCGTGTAACACGGCGCACTACATATTTTATGTAGTGGTCGGCTGACTCGTGTAGCACGGTGCACTACATTTTATGTAGTCGTCAGCCGACTCGTTCCAATCGATAACAGTTGCACAGGTCGGCTGGTCGGTGTAGAACGATGTATGAACCACATCGGCCGGTGGTCGTTTGACCGTGCGAAACGGTATATTGTCACCGCCGTTTGCCCGTATAGAACGGGATCAGTAGACTGAATGATGTGCGAAACGTGCAGTGTCAGTTGGTCACAGTCTCCTGAGTGACTTAAAATCCAGTCCTCATCGTAGACTGAGTTTGGCAAACCGCTCATCGGTTGACATTCAGAATCGGGATTCTCGTGTGCACGGATCCGCTTGGAGGGTTTGGAACCCTGCGGTGCACAGATATCCGAATCAATGATTCTTTCCTGGTTGATAAGATCCATGTACTTTCCAATCGCTTTCCACCGCCACACCATAATCTTCACGCGATATACTCTCTCCAAGCTATCAATAGTACTTTTGTCAGAGCTCATCCCCTCCTTTCCCAGAACATCCAAAAGCGATTTCAGCCACTCCCACACCTCCAAATCATCCTGTTGCCCACCTTCAAGTCTGAGCTCAATCGTTCGTTCGATGATCTGATATCGTCACTCAAATCTCTGCGAAGAAAAATTAGGCATTAATTCAAATAATCTGACCAGGGTGCTGTTACCCTGTGACGTCGTGAGAGTTGTCTCGCTTTCTTTGCTTGAGATTCTTTCTCGACGACCATCTGCTCCTCCAAAGCATCGAGTGACTCCACACTTCCATCCCAAGTCATTTTAGGCAAAGCCTTCCTATAATATCTTAGCAGGCGTTTGAGTCGTTCTCTGAACATCTGTATGAAGTAGTCATCTGAACGGTCTTGAAGCTTCTCCTCCAAGAGAATTTGTCGTAATTTTTCCAACAAGATGTGAAAAACCTTCAAGTTCCAGTTTGACTTCGTGCCTCCATCTACGTCGATCTGCAGATTATCTGGGTCTGGACCTTCACCTTCGTCATGCATGTACTTGTAGACCATTGTTACGTCCGCAGCTTCGTGTAAGGCAAAGCTTTCATCTCTATCATAATCAAACTCTTGTTGGAACAGCCTACGGACAATTTTCTTTTTTCTTGTGAGTTTTTGCTCTCTTGTATAGTGCTCTGCAACTCACCAAATATTCCGATCTCTCTTGAGGTGTTGTAGCTTCTTTGCTGACATACCCCTTCGGCTTTCTCTGGCTAGGTTTTGGCCTAAACGCTCTCGACGATCTCCTAGCTTCATTGCAGGTTGTCGTCCTAGCTTCGTTGCAGGTTGTATTCCTAGCCTCGTTGCAGGTTGTCATCCTCTCTTCAATGGCCTGAACAATGAAGGGTTTCAGTCGTTTTAAAAATGCGTCGTCAATATCGCCATTCTGCGTCGAGTTCTCATCTTGCTGTGTGTCTATGGATGTTGCATTAGGCTTCTGTTTGTCTGCAACTTTCAGGATGGTCCTCGGTGAAAACTGGTTAGGCGTCTTCCTTGGTAGTCGTACTGATGGTGGTGAATTTTGCCTTGGTGTCTCAGGCGTTTCGCGATGTTGATCGGTTGGGTGCATGCGAGATGCTTGTGAACGCCGCTGCTGCTGTTTCATGGTAGCTATCTCATTGTCTTTTTCCGCCTGATAAACTGATTGAGTAATTAGGTATTTGTGTCGTTGTTCTTGCAATCCTTACCCGCAGCCTGCTCATCGCAACTGTGAATTGTTCCTGTATGTGCATTGATTCTGCTTCCCTTTCCTTGATTGATTGCTCATCTCTAAGCTTTAATTGCTCAAGGAACCCTGCCTACATATTTGCAAATTGTGCATTATGTTGACTAAGCATGTCGTTTTGCTTTTGAATAACGTCATGATCCTTTGCGATCTGCTCTTGCATCGCTATGGCCTGCTGTTTGCGGTTCTGTCAAAGGACACTTGGTTAGACAGCTAACATTAGGCACCAAAGGAGACATATGGCAATGTCGCGGTGATATCTCTCATGCTCCCGACGCTTCTCCGCTTGATGGGCAACCCCAAGGTCTATGATATGACGATTGGACAGCTTTGTTGATGGCTGGTATTCCACGATTTGGTGCTTCGTTATTATTGTCTGCAGCATGTTATAATATAAGGTAAGTCGAAGCTATGACAGAACCTACTTGGGTCTGTTCTTGTTCTGACTCGCGTTTGTTACCAGGATCACCAACGAGATCTTTTGCATCCTGCCAACCGTTAAATGTGAGCTCTGCGGGGGTCGTTTGTGCCATGGGACTAGCGGGTTGCTGTGCTATGGTCTGTCCCATAGGAGATCCTGACCATACGACCTGCCGTCGGATGGCGGCTTCTTCCTGTTCGTTGGAGTCGTTGTCCATGGCAAGGTCCGTTTTAGTTATCATGGAATCATTAATATAAGCCAAGTCAGAGTGTATTACGTGGCTGGAGTGAAACCCCGGCCAGTCAGTGGTTGAAGGTGCAGAAGGAGATGATGTGGGGAACATTATAGTGTTTGTCATGTATGAGGCCCTTATATTCAAGGCCGAAGTCCGTATGTCGTTGTGTTTGATTATGTGTGTTGTTCTAATTGTCTTTTCGCTTTGATATACTCAACCAGAATTATATGGCGATTAAGTGGGGATATAGCTCAGGCCTTCACAGTTCAATTGTTGAACACATTTTTTGTTCTTTTGTTATTCAATTAGAAGTATATGGCGATCGAGTGGGGATATAGATTGTAAGAATCTGCACTCTACCTAGTCTACATTTCACAATATCACATTAAAAGAGCGTGTATCTAAACGAACTCATGTAGATACATCACCTCGTGCTGTACCACATCACATATTCACATCCAATTAAAGTAACTGATTCCTTAATTATCAAAAGACAAACGTCGATTGTAATACAAAGACAATCGACGCGCAAGCAATCCTAATCCTGACCTTGGCCGAGTGGCTCAAGGAAAGTAGTATATAAGACCCATGTAATTTAGTTAGAGACCTAAGCTCTGAATACACAGACCCTTTACCTGTTCTATTCAGATTACTTCTAGTGTTTTATACTCTTTGAATCTATCTCGAAACCTTCGATCCCAGATCAAAGCGTGTTTTCTCACATAGATCAGGCCTTCGGTTTAATTGTTGTCAGGACCATTTCTTGCTGATTACTTATTCAACGCATGTTTTTTTTGTTATTTAGAAATTCATTTGGTGCTAGTATGTTACTTTGTTATTGACAATTAGTCAAATCATCATTTAAGATCGATCTTCATATATACTTCATTGCCACCCGCTCTGATCACCCACTTATTCCAAAGCTTCACATCCCACCCACCTACTAAGATGGTCAACAGTAGAACTTATATTTCTGCTTTGCCGAAAGTAAGTCATTGATCTGATAGGAAGATAATTGACACTGACTTCCTGATTCAGGTGTATGAACTACGCTTACGCTGTCGTTTATATGCGACAGCAAACAACAAACCACGTCAAATCACAGTTACGACGCGCTGCATTGCTCCAGCAAATAGGAAAGATCATCGCTATCCCTTTGCTGAAAGCGTACTTGATGACGCTGCCATTCAGCCATATATCCATGACTGTCTGGTCTCCATTTACGAAGGAAATTCCATCCATTGACTGTGTGTTTTCTACAAACGACATCGCCGATTGCCTATCAACAGATCTATCTCTAAGTCCTTGAGCAGCCAGTGTTTTCATGGAGGAATTCTAGTAATGAGAGTTGGGGTTGATTGTGTGAATGGGCGATTGTTTGTCAATATGCGAGGTCAAGACCCTGCCTTATCTGATTATGCTGTGAACCGGTAAGCCTATCGCTCAGACTGATGTTAAGATTAACCCACTCATTAAAATTGGCCAGATTTGTTTGCATCGTAAACCAGAAGAAACATGGAGGGCTACCACACTCTCTTATTCTAAAGATATAATCATGCAGTTAATTAAATTGTGCTTGTAAATTTCAGCCTACTGCATGAATGAATGAATTCTCACACCAGGACATATTGAATTGAGATGAATAAAATGAATGTTAATACAAAATGTGAGAATTGGCAAAGTCTACCGACTCATATAAATTGTCAGAACAGAACGTAAAGTAATTAGGTTGAGGAGAGGCATCTCAAGAGGGAAGGGTGGTAGGTTCTGATCGAATCGTCTCAGTGACATTGGTGACCAAAGCAAACCATGCAACAAGTCTGATTGGCACATATATCATCTCAACATGAAATCTCTCCGGTCTACACCATAAACCAATTATTGCTAAGGTTTCGTATTCTTCTGTACAGCAATCTTCACTGCACGTTTCTGAGCTGCTGACTTGTTCTTCAGCCCCATTCTAATTAGGTCTGTAACTGGCCATTGGCTTCGGTACTTCAAAAGCTCAGGATACTTCTCGACAGCCTGTAAAGCTACATGAAAAAAAAAACTAGGAAAATATCAAATGTGCTTACAGCATCACGAACGACCTGGAGTAATCCCTCATTCTGGTCTGATAGGGGCTGATTAACATCGAGATGCTCGATTACCAACTTGGATACGTAGTCCTAATCTGATTGAGAAATCGCTGACGCAATTGGGGCTACGGCCGTACCTTTAATTTCTCATAGGTGCCAGGATTCCAGTTAAGAGTGTGTTGCAGATTGTATCCACCCCGAGAAGGTCGACCGGCTTCCCCCTGTGGCTTCGGAATGAAGCCTTCCTCATCGCTCAAGTCAGACAACACAGATGACACTCGATGCCCGGCGGGTGTTGGCCTGCGGCAATTGACCAGTAACGGAGGGTGTTGAACCACATCCTGAGCACCTTCCCCTCCTGGTACAGGATCCGCTCTGGGCAAAAGCTTTTCTTGGGCTGTGACTTTAGGCAAGCGGAGTACACTGTATGACAAGTCAGTTTGAACGAGGAGCAGCGGAAGCTGGGGAGGAGGGCAGCGAGGCACGAAATAGGGAGTGTAAGAATTGGATGAAGGCATTGAGGTGGTCAAGGGCTGCTCTAACGAAAGTGATGAGTCTTAAAACCAGCTCTCCAGATTCGTGTAATGCGTTGACCCTGTGTGTGGGAACAGGACTCCACAATAGATCCAGAGGTTATTGTTATCGTACAAACTGTTATTGTCTGATTGTTGTTCCGATTACAAAAAAGATAACGCATAAAACGCACAACGATACCAGACATCGCCAACTAAGAATGCCTTTTCCCTCTAAACTCACATCCCCAAAGACTACACGAAGATACAAGTTCACTGGGATTTTCAAAGGTCACGTCGATGCCATTTATAAGCTGGCGGTGGATACTCAAGGCAGACTCCTTGCCGGTGGAGGTAAAGGTTCCTCTTTCACTCAGTATAATTGCATGCTGAACAACGTCAAGGACCTGGAGGGCTCCTGATCTGGGAAATCAATACTAGAAAACAGTTGACGCCTCCAGAACAATACTGTGAGATGCGTGGTCAAGTCTGCAGTATTGCTTGGGTGACATGGGAGCATGACGAGCACGAGGTCCTGTGCCACGGTACAGGACTTGGATATTTAGTATTCTGGATGCAGAAACAACGAGAAGTTGAGCGCCAATGTCAGAAAATGAACAAAAAAATTGACAAACTCAATAGGGGGACTTTGAAGAAATTTTTTCTAAACAACTAGGAACAGGTGCCGAAATCACTTGTCTTGCTTGTAATTCATTCCGATGTAGAGATGCCCACCTCGTTGCGACCGGAATCACCGCCCATCACACCCTATACACGCCTTACTGCCTCATCGGAACCATCAGCACCATCTATTATGCTATCGCACCTTCCTGCTCCCTCATTGTACTCTTCTTATTATTCCATCGCACCTTCCTGCTTCCTCATGGTACTCTTCCTACTGCCTCATTCCCTTGATATGCGACGGACTACCAGGCCTTTTACACATTATCTCTTACATCGATCGCATATGATGTCATCCATCGGCACTCAGATAGCCCTTCCCATCAATACCAGTCGCTCGGAACCCTTCCCTATTCATCAAACTCTATCTCCTCATGGCTACAGCACGTTCCACATGCTTCAGCAACCCTGAATCCATGTTCCACATCAATAGCAACTCAGCTACACGTTCTACCGACCACCTCTGCACCGTCGCACTGCACCTGGCCCGTCGCACCTCATTGTTATTCCATTCTACTGAGGTTTCTCCGACAGTTTGATCGTTTCATTGCTCCCATCAACAAACATGCCATCACTTCCCCTGATGATCCTTCTCAACTTCTTGATTGCTATACCTTATTTGTTCACATGACTGCTCCTTCGGCTTGCTTCCCGTTTGATCCTACCAGTTTCTACCCGAGTAGATCATTAAACTCCCTTATTTGTAGCTATCCGCTATGTGATTCTCTTCCTTATTTGTTCCTTTCCATTCCGATTCTGTTCCGTCCATAGTCCGCCATTGTTTCAGACTTATTTACCCTCTTTCTTTCGTTCCTTTCCATGCGACTATCAGCTTTTCGGACCTAGTTCGTTTCTTAGTTGCTACCTGCTATGCGACGTATATAGTCTTGTAGTAGTTACCTGAAAATGCAGACAAGTTCTCCCCCTCTTTACTCTATCGTGCGACCGCTGTTCCTATCGACTCGACTCTATTGCTACTCATCTCTAAAGACTTTCTATCGACACTACACTCTTTCTTTATTTCCTACCGACTCTATCCTCCTTCCAGAACCTATCTTCACTCTATTGGCTCTGTGCGACGAGCTAGTCTTCTGACCACTGAAGACTTTCCCATCGCTGTTATCTGCGACTATCGAGCATCCTTGCTCGACGTCTATCCCTACAGAAGTCTCCTTCAGTTGTCCCCTCTACTTAAGATACTGATCTTCGTCCTCTAGTGGCAAACTCTAAGTTCTATCACTTCCGATAGCACCTTAGCACCTTTATCTTCACTGAGACAGTGATTCAGTTCACATAGCCATAGGCACCCGGGATCACGATGTTCAGGTGTGGACGTTCGATTCCAAGACCGGGCCAAGTCCAGTATTCAGAATCCAACTAGAGTATATGGTACCAAAAGAAATATTTTTCAAGTGTGACAGCTCTAAAAATATTTATGTTTTTGGTTTGTTTGATGGGAACAGGTGCGCTGCTTCGACATTTACAGGTTTCTACTTGAGAGCTGAAATAGCAACCAGGCACGTTCTGGGGGGGGGACGATGGCAAAGTCCTTTCTAGTAAACAGATTGGCACAGTGATGTGAGTTGTTCATGGTCGATTTGCGTGGCAAAGAGAAAGACTGACTTGAAATAGTGGAAGCGCAGCTGTATCTCATAAGGATAATCTCCTTGCAGTAGATAATGTTCTCAGTGGCTTTAATTTGCACAAACTTGACGATGGGACATATATCCGGAATTTTGCTACGGACACCCCGAAACGATACTTGCCTAAGCAAGTTGCATTCACAGAGGATGGAAAAGTTGTAGTTGGTGGTAGCGATAATGAGATAATCCACGTCTTCGATAGGGATACAGGTGATCATCTAGATTATCTCCGCCATGCAAATGATGGACTGGTGCAAACCATAACAGTAAGCTTGTGTTCCCTGGACTGTATCTTCATCTATTCACGGGGGCGGGGTAGGCCTATGAGTCGGATTAGATGAGCACTATCATCGGTGCATCATCTGATAATTGTGGAGATGCAAAAATATCTGTGTGGATTCATAAGAAATCCAACAAATTTCCCCAGCCAAGGACAACTTGGTCGTTTCTGCAAATCATTGTTCAGGGAATAATGATCATGGCGACAATGGGATTCATTTGGAACCTTCAGACTTATTCTGTGAGTACAACGACCAAATTAGCACAGGGTAGAAAAACTGACTTGTCTAGGGTCTCGATCTCTCCTGGCAGACTGTGGAACAGTTCAGACCCTGGCTAGGCCACCAGGTGACATCACCTCTGTGGGTGTCAGGACGGCTGTTAGACCATGGACAATGAAACCAGAAAGGTACAGTCGAAGGTACAGTCGTGACCTTGGAGGAGGTACAAGCTTTGCACAAGAAGACAGGACATGAAAATATAGATGAAAAAGACGTCAAAGCAGAACTTCAAATTCTTAGGACGATGCTGCAGGATGTTCTGCGATCGAAACTAGAAGCTTCAGAAAGCAGGTCAACGGAACGGGCAGAAGGCGTTATTGGGGGGGCGGTAGAGGATAATTCGGGATTTATACTGCTATGATATGAGAATTTATGCCAGTGGGCGGAGCAGGATGGAAGTCGTTTTCTTGCATAGTGTCAGTGCAATGAAATAGATTTCAAAAAGACAGTAAACTTACGGTGTGGATGAGGTTTGATAACATACAGTTGAACATCTAACCACGGGGACCTGTGGATCACTGTGGAATGAAGGGATCCAAGCTGTAAAAACAATGAAGTCGAAGATGGCGACAGGCGGGAGGGTCATGGTCATCAGATCCTGAACAAACAATTGCCTCCCCATAGTGTAACCACGGGGAGATAGATTGGTCAAAGGGGTCCAAGCGGCGAGGAATCGAAAAGATTGGGCTCGGGTGATGGGCGCTGGACATTGGACAAGTGGAACCTGTCCAAGTTGAAGGCCATAGCGAAGGGTGAGTGTCAAGATCCGTTCCAAGTTCCTCAGGGATTCCGCTCGGACTCCGTCATGGTTACGTTTTATTGTTTTGTCTTTGTTTCATGTTCTTTGATTATTCGCTTTAGTAAAATTAGTTGCATGTTATTCTTTTGTCCTCCGGCTTATAGGCATTCCGAATTACCGCTCCATAGGCACTCCGCTTTTATCACGTTTGTGTTATGATTACTTTTCGTTATTACTTTTGATTACTTTTCCTTATTACGATTCCTTCGGACTCCTAGTATATAAACCGTAGTACTTCGTTTGTATTCTGCAGTTCGAATATCATCCCAGACTCGCATCCTCGTCCCTCTTAAGTCTCGTACTCCTCGGAGTTCCTGTTGTTTGTCGTCTTCTTGAAATCGGAACCAGTGACGCGGTGAAGGGCGCAACTTCTTATAAGTTGAAGCCAAGTTCCGTTCGTATCGGAACTCCACCGGACTTCCCTCCATCTAAAGGATTCGGTTCTTAACAGTGAGGAATCAAAGGGTAAGGAATGAAGCGGTGGAATGGACACAGACAAGCTGGATGGAATCAAAAAGGTTAGGCTCGGGTGATGGGCGCTGGAGGTTAACATTGGACAAGTGGAACCTGTCCAAGTCGAAGGCCATAGCGAAGGGTGAGGAATCGAAGGGTAAGGAATGAAGCGGTGAAATGGACACAGACAAGCTGAATGGAATCAAAAAGGTCATGTGGGCAGGCGACAGGCAGGAGGGTTGGGGTCATTGGATCCTGAATGAACAATTGCCTCCCCATAGTGTAACCATGGGGAGATGGATTGGCCGGTGCCTTCCAGTAAGGGGGGAAAGGCGAGTCGTGGTCATCGATCCCAAACGGTCTCCCCATAGTGTAACCACGGGGAGATGGATTGGTCGGTGCCTCCTCGTAGTGTAACCACGAGGAGGCGGGAGGATAGTGAGAGAGGCTGGAGGATAGCGAGAGAGGCATCACACGTCACGACTTAGAGAGGGACGAAAAACGTTCAAGTCATTTCAAACTCAATTTCAAACTCCGCTTAATTGATTGTGCGTTGATCATTTGATCGACCCCGCACTTCTTTTCCTTCTCTCCAACTTGGACAGGTTTCACTTGTCCAAGTCTAATACCAAGATATCTGTCGTTTTGTCTGTGCCCACTTCACCACTTCATTCCTCAAGGCCTCACCCTTCGCTATGGCCTTCAACTTGGACAGGTTCCACTTGTCCAATGTTAACCTCCAGCGCCCATCACCCGAGCCTAACCTTTTCGATTCCATCCAGCTTGTCTGTGTCCATTCCACTGCTTCATTCCTTACCCTTCGATTCCTCACCCTTCGCTATAGCCTTTGACTTGGACAGGTTCCACTTGTCCAATGTTAACCTCCAGCACCCATCATCCGAGCCCAATATTTTCGATTCCATTCAGCTTGTCTGTGGGTTCACTATGGCCTTCAGGTTGTTCAGGTTACACCTGTGCAACTGATAATATAAAAATGGGCAAGTATCACTTCTTCAAGGCCAATTGCCTGTGTTGTTCAGGTTTCACTTGCTCAACATCGAGTCTTGTTGAACTTTAAGTCCTCTGTCTCTCCAGACTCTCCTACCCCCTAAGACTATCCTACAGTTTGTGTTTTCATACGTCGTGATATATGCCTCCCAGCATCTGGTCGACCCTCTAGGTAAGTCTTACACTACTCCTGTATATTTGTGGGACTTAGAATTACACTAGTCATGTTCCCTCACATTGCTTCTACTCTTCCTCTGAGGCTTTCTGGGACTACTCCGGGTCTTTTGGATCCTTCTCAGCCATCCCGCTTGTTGCGTAGTTCAGATTCCAAGTTGCATTTCGCCTCATTTGACATACAAACTGCATCATCCAACATTTCCAAGCCTAGACCGCTGTCTGCAGAGGAGAAATTGTGCAGCTCTCAACGTATCGTTATCGAAATTACACAACAGACAAGCTTTTGGCGTTTTGTTCCAGCGGCTTCTCGTGAGAAAGGTGCTCCAGAAGACGATTCCTGGCCTCAACTGATTGATATATGTGGGTAAGCCTTGAGACCGTCCACATTTTGATCCGGTTCAGGTCCTGACAAATTTGTATTGTAGGCGAACTGCATTTTGTAGTCGAGATCAATGGGATATTTATGCGCTTGACCCTGCCTACACTTGCACTTTCCGAGCACTTCCATATTTGCCGATGATAGCCAGAAGCGATCATGCTACTGAGCCTACATGCAAATCGGAATCATCCATCCCAAACCCGTCGTATATCCCGCAGAGCCACCCCAACATGACCCCATCGCTGAAGTCCAGGTATAGAACAACTGTTGTTGATGTAGATGAAGAGGAAGAGGTTGAATCAATTTTAATGAATGGCGCCAAACAGGACGACTTCCTTCGAGCACGATCAAAGCTTCGTGCCAAGTATACAGAAGGACATGAGTATGGCCAAGAGATGGGTAACAGTGCCTCAGAAATGGATATTAGTACTACACCAGCTGCTTCTGAACAACTGGATCTGGACAAAGACGCAACTATGGATGAGCTTAGTTCTCAAGAGCTGCCGGCAAAATTGCCCCCCAACTCTTTGAAACGCAAAGGTACATTATCTTGCTCAAGTTGAATCTTTCGTTTATTTCTCTTTTTGTGCTCCCAAGCTAGCAGAGTTGAAGACGACAGATATTTGCGTCTCATCAAGCGCACTCGCATTCAGTCTACTTCTTTGCAACCAATCTCGGTCTCTGGGGGATTCAAGAATCTGCAGGCCAAGCGGCAAGCAGTGAAGAAGAAACAACGACAGCAGCAAAACCACGAGAGAGAGGTAGTCTTTATGGTAGATATACGCAGATCATATCTAGCAGAGGTCTTGAAGCAAGAGAAGGCTCGACAAGGGGTTGAAGAATCGATTCGAAAAATTGCAGAGCTCAAAAAGGACAGGCCTTTATGGGAAGAATATGCTAGGATGCGCAAAATGCAAGAGGATGCAGAGGAACACAAGAAACAGGAGGATAAGCAGGCATGCGAGAAGTGAGCTGAAGCTGACCTCAAAAGCTGGCAAGGGCGTGAAGCTGAGCTTCTTCAAGAGCAAGCACGTCAGAAGAAAGCTGAAGCCGAACGCCTGAAACAGGAGCGTAAAGATGCAAGAGAGCACGAAAGCTTGAAGAATAGAGCGGCTATCTTCAGTGGAAGAGAGGTAATTGAACGTCACTGTTGCAATATGTGGGGCGCAGCACCTGGAAGTTGGAATGTTAAACAGGCCTTGAAACGTTACACCACTTTGAGCCAATATTTTGATGCCGCCAAGTACAGTGCCGATGTACCACTCACTTACAGTGACATTCCGTGGCCCATACTACCATTATTGTTCTCTATCTGTGACCTTCAGTGGTTGGACATTGAGAGTTTCTTTCAATCCGTCAAACTATGCATGGCACTGGGAGATTTCAAGAAACTTATCGGGCAAAGTCACAGGAGGTAATAGCGCCTGTTCATTCATGTGTGATAAAAAGACTTGCTGATTATTGTTTAGATTTCACCCTGATCGTTGGCGAAGTTGTGGACTTTTGATGTCTTTAGAAGACGCCACACAGGCAGAAAATTTGGAGAGTGTTGTCAATACCATTGCACAAGCTATTGCGCCGTTATTAGATCAGTTAAAGTAGTGGACATTTGTGTATGGGGATGTATGTCCTTTAAATCATGATTGTCCATACTTGTATTAAATAATCGTACACACTTGTATTAACTAATTGTGCATATCGGCACTCGGCCGGCCACTTGCCAAGGAGACGTTGCGATCGTGTGAAAAATAATTCAGACTCCGCTACAAAATGACTTGTAATCACTTCATTCGATCGTTCCAACACATCATCAGGTTGGTTAGGTTCCACTTAACCATCCTTCGCCCTCAAGCCCGTTCTGTCTACGGTTGGTTAGGTTCCACTTAACCATCCTTCACCCTCAAGCCCGCTCCATCTACAGTTGGCTAGGTTCCACTTAACCATCCTTCACCTCTAAGTCCGGTTTATCTTCGGTTGGTTAGGTTCCACTTAACCATCCTTCACCTTCAAATACACTCCATCTCCGGTTGGTCTGGTTAGCCTGACCTCTGTTTTGCCGATCAAGTCCTCCAACCTTCGCCTTCGTTGGAAAGGTTCCGCCAGAGATCTCATCGTCTCCCTTGCCATTGCCTGTCCCTTTGGTCACGCTGCTGTCCCACTTTTACATACCCTACTATTAACGAACCCATACTTCGTAAGTTCCCGCTCACTGCTTGGATTCTCAGCACTCAGCCCATTCTTGCAAATAGTTGCTATCATGTCTTCCACCGTACATGTTTTTCTGCGCAATGGTGAAGTATACACGTCGCCAAACTCAGAGAATTTCCCCACTTTCATTGATCACCATCCCAACCATGAGTGGGAGCCCGCTGATGCTGAGCAGCTATGCGTGGTGTCGGATCATTATCCCCACATCGCTTTCATCCCACTCAAGTTCCAGTTCGAGGGACCTCTGTTTGGTCGTCTAGGCCATCAGTTAAAAATCGACAAAGTTGGAATTCGGTATCGGCTATCCACGCAACAGATTACCTCCTGGTCATGTTTGGAGGAGAGCTTACAGTCAATGATGCATATCTTGACCCACTGTCATCAGCACGTTTTCTCGATGCAATTCTCCTATTTTCCACTACCGTCTTCGTTTGGCTTTTCTAGGGAACATAAGATGGAAACCATAGCACATCAATGTATTCTGAAATCGCGAGACGCGTTCATGGAACTGGCGTCAATGTGTTCGTTCGCTATCGCTCTTCATTGCAAAAGCCCTGCAGATCTCCTGTGTAACATCCCAGAATGGGTGGAAATCTTACACACCAATGGTGTTCACCCTGCTTGGGTAGACAACTTCAGGAAAACCCCTTTTTCGAATTTCTCAACGAACAAGAAAGTTGGAATGTTGATCACAAGCAATTCCAAATGGCTCAATCACATCCAGGTCTTGTTACGCAACAACATTCCTGTGTGGATATGCTGGGGGGATGGGAAAAACCCCGCAATGTACAATGACGCTATATCCGGACACAGTGTTCGCAGTTTCTTCCCACCACCTGAAAAGGTCAACATCAGGAAATTTAGGATGAAATGAGAAAGGATTATAAATAATTATAAGGTAAATAATATAAATAATATACATAAGTTGTAATGCACCGATTTTCGGTTATGTTTTTTCTTTATCTTTTTCTGATCTTTCCGGTCACCTACATCAGTTGTATTATCTCATGCCCGGCCCTCGGTAGATAGTCATCCCTCGGCACGGCTTAGGAGTATTGTAGATCCTGACCCATTTCCCCTTCCATCCTTTTCGTCTCACGACTTAGTCAAGGCCCCACTCCACTTCCATTACGCTTCGGCCTTCGACTCACCTTTTATCCTTTCTCTCTTATTCCCTCTTCACCTCCCCTTATTTCGGTTCATAGGGTTATGGTTATAGATTACTATAAATAGGACAGTAGCTAGCGCTGTAACCTTAGAGCTGAAATCCTATTACCTTCACTTCGTTCTCTCTGGCACTTGAAGCCTTCCTCCTACCCTACCTCCCCAATCAAGTCAGCCTTCAGAACGGAGCATAACATAAGTCTTATACATGGTCTGGTAATTGAAGATCTAGGACAGTAGTGTTTGCAGAAATCACAAAGTATGCCGGAAATGAGGAAAATGACAACTTGTGCAAGTGTTGCCAGAATCACAAAGTATGCCGGAAATGAGAAAAATGACAACTCGGTGCAAGAATTGTCGAAATCACAAAGTACATCAGCAAAACGTACCGCGTTTATGGAGCGCTATGGAGGAATATATAGTCGCCATACTTACATAGCTACATCCCTGTTATGAAGGACTACATAGACGTGCAACTGAACTATAGAGCACTACGGAGTATTCCATAATACTGAGCAAAATGCGAGCTTTTGTCGGCCGCGTCAGAGGCCTGTAACATACATAGCGCTCATAGCCAGTACATAGCACGAGTAGCTGTAGTACTGGAATTCACTCAGGCATAGCCTAGGATTAAGTGTAGTTGATAGTATGGTTGTATTGGATTACTATGGATATCTACTACTACAGTGTTGTTGAAAGAACAGTAACAAACGACGTATTAGTAGAAAATACCAGCCAACCACGCCAACGGACCAACACCAACGACGCCAACAACCAACCAAAACCGATGAACAAACAACCAACGACGACAAACCAACAACCAATGACGACAAACCAACGACCAATGACGACAAGCCAACGACGACAACGAGCCAACGGCGACAACCAACCAACAACGAACCAACCAATGACTTGACCAACCAACGACGAACCAACCAATGACGAACCAACCAACAACGAACCAACGACGAACCAACCAACAACCAACCAGCCAACGACGAACCAACCACTAAGATCCAGCGAGACCAATAACAAACAAGACGAATGAAGAGGGATTATCGATGGAATACGAGATTGAGGCTAATGCAGGACTCCGGAGTATCAACAGGTTGCGTCGTGGCTGACCTGTAAGCATAATGATTAGACGACGAGTTTTGGTGAGGAGAAATGACATTACGATGATTCTGACGCCCAAGATTCTAGACGCTTTCTCAGCGGAATCTTGAAGTTCTCGTGATCCAGGATGATTTTCAGCGACTGATAGAACGCCTCATATGTCCGTGCAAACTTTTCCTCTGAAAACACAACAAGGGTTAGTATCGGTCCACCTTTGCGCCATTCCATCAATGCGCACTGGAGCTGGGCCTCATTGACATCAGTGACAAATAAAGAAGATGAGAATAACATACTGCTGTGCAACATAATGCGACTATACGGAGAGGGACCAACCTTTGCCAATTTTCGACTCGGCAATACTGCATGATTCCGGAGATTCTGCCAGAGTAAAACGCCAAGCACATATTCTGTACGTGGCGAGACGCAAAATGGGTTTGATTACCCTGACAAAGCAATTTAGAATATCAGGGAAGTAGAAATAAATAACGCTCACCCGTTCATCTGGAGCTCCATGAACAAACGAATTCCCATGAAGAAGGGCCTTGACACGTGCAGCGACAACTAATTGAGGTGGACCAATATTGGCATCTGCATCCTTCTTAGTTACAACCGTGATACTTGGATCGCCTGCGATCAATGTGCGTGCATAGGTCTTGAGTTCACCCCGAAAGTGTGAAGCGTTTCCAGAAACCTAGATAATTTTGGATCAGGTATTCACATTTGTAAACCGACTGCATGTACTACGGCTATCATATCCTTTGTGATTTCGTAGCCTAGAAAAAGAAAAGGATTAGCCTAGGGAAGACGCACGATGACGAGTATTGATTACCAGGTTCAACATCATAGCCATCCTTTCGATGACAAGCCAAGGCGGTATATATACATTCCTTCGCCTCCACAAGAGCTTCGTCATGATCAGGAAATGTGCTGACTGTTGCGAGGAAGGTTGAAAAACGAGTTTTTGCATCATCGAGAACGTCCTGCCAGTGCGAAGGACAATAGCCCATAGTCCGTGCAACTCGCTTTGAATTCTTTGGCTTGGAGTTGCGGGTTGCACGGGGCTTCTCCGGCGGTTCGGTATCTGTAATACTAATGATTGTTCCAACTGGAGATTGTGGCCGAGGGGGCTGAAGTGATACTGGTGGAATAGATACAGTCGACCCCCCTGTTTGAGCGCGTATTTGATTTAGAGTTGCCGGATGGGGCGGCTTTGGAGCTCTATTCCGCTTCCAGTGTGCGTCTAGGACATCGCCCGGTTGTTGATCATTAGGATGAGCAGTTGTTGAAGTCGCCAAGCTAGCACTTAATGGTACTACGTGTGGTTGATCCTGTGCAGTGAGCACCGGATCTAGTATAGATAACTTTATTAGTAACGGATTGAAGGATGAGAAGGATCGTACCGATGAATGCTTGTTGTAAAAGTTCATGAGCACGACGGTCATCCTCTCCTTCTGATGTTTCACTGATGTGACTAATCGAACCGGCCTCTGAGTAAGATGTCAGATATTTGCTTAAAATGACAGCAAAGCTAACCAGGACTTACCATCCTGCTCATAGTTATCATCATCTGGCGCATTCTCATAGTCATACCATTCCGGACGTTGGGTGCCCCATTCAAAATCATATCTGTGTGCAGAGCCTTCCGATTCAGAGACAGTCAACAACTGACCCTGAGAAGGATATGACTGTAAGCAAGTAAAAGACTGACCGGAGTTAGCACTTGGTGGAGCAGGAGGCGGGCCTGCAACATAATCAGGTGGAGCAGATGAACTATTAGGCACATAGGGAATATGGGGCACGGAAGGAATACTTGATGCAGGAGGGTTCGAAGTGAATGCTGGGGGAGGAGTTGGCGAATGAGCTGCCGGTGGGGAAGGAATTGTGGAAAAGAATGAGGGAGAATGAGTGACGGGTGGAACAGGAACAGTATGGTGATATGAGTGAGGAACTGGTGCCGAAGCTTGGGGATGGACCGAAACCGAAGCTGGGGGATGAGCCGAAACTGAAGCTGTGGGAGGAGCTGAAACCAAAGTTGGGGGATGAACTGAAACCGAAGCTGAGGGAGGAGCTGAAACTGAAGCTGGGGGATGAACCGGGACTGAAGATGGAGGAGGAACTGAACTATGTACTGGATTATCGATGGACGAAGATATAGATTGGACACTAAGTGGACGGAACCCAAAACGAGGATCATTAGTAAATATAGGTGTAGTAGGAGGTTGAGAGCCAGGAAAACCAGGATTATGTAACGCGTGTTCAACAGATATCAAATTAGAACCAGTACTGGCGGGGGTATGATTTGTCTAGATGCGTAGTGAGATAGGAATTATTATATATCGTAACAGTAACTCACTTTTGTTTTTTTTCTCGGCTTCGGTCGTTCAGGAGCCATCGGGTTTACTGGAAGTTCGGGATCAGGAATACTTGCGGAAAGCTTCTTACCCCGAGGCTTGTGTGATACAAGATCTCCAACTTTCGCCATTTGGTCCGTCCTACCACCTTGGCCACGACCTTGACGAGAGGGCTGATGGCGGGTAGCTTCTGGGACCTGAGAAGTATCAGCATCTCGTTGCATGATAGGATGACTGAGCCGTGAGGTTGTAGATCTTTTGCGAGTACAAGGCATGGATGAAGTGAGCAGGCAAATAGAATAAAAGAGAGGAGGTAGGCCTAAGAGCTAGCTGGGCGGTCGAACAAGGACTTTGTGCGCTGTATAAATACAAACCTCTAGCCTCGAGGTTTCTTTCTGACAAAATGCATAACTTGATAGAAACAATGCGGCATCAGTATATACATAATTGAAAGGATGGTATAAAACAGTTATCCATGAGGCTGCCTAACGAACACAGAGAAAAACTATCTGGTGGCAGTTAGTAATAAAATTTGTTAGTTACCACAAGGTTGTTTATGCACCTCCCAACATTTATATATCACAAATTGTACTAGGGGGATGCGTTGTCAAAAGATTAGGGGTTTCCACGTAAAATGGCACATTCTTCAGCTCCAACCCTGCACGGATCCTCCCAACACACTCTTCCGACTCACGGAGTTTCTTTCGAGCTACTTCAGCTAGTTGTCGATAATACTGAACGATCAGTTCAGTTTCACGAAGCTTGGACTCGATAGTGAGTAGATCTTTCTTGGAGGAATCGCGGTAGGAGTGTGCCAGTGTGAGGAGAAGTCTTGTGTCATCATCGGTAGCGGGAAGATATGTCTGATAACACAATTTAAAACATGTAGTAGTTTATACTGAAACATGAAGTGGTACTCACAAGACATGCTGGAAATGACTTGTCTTGTACTAAGTCTGTCGGCAGACTGAAACCAAGCTGAACGAATATATCGGCCCATTCAGCTGGTGCGATAAAAGGTTGAAGGTTGTCCATAGAAAACGGGCTACAGTTGGGGAGAGGATCAGAGACAGAAAGATTGAAGCTGGAAGACCGCTGTTCGCAGGCATCGAACTTGAAGATCAGATTACGTACTTGAGGACTTAGAATTTTTTCCCGCCATAAATCGAGGCGATCATAGCTACTTATTCTAGGCGCTCAGATAATTATTCTAGGCGCTCTCTCCTTCAAGTCCCAACCTCACAACATGGTTATCCATGTCAGGCTACGTAGGATCTACCGCTGTCCATGCTGCTCTACTCGATTTCCAACGAAATCCTGGGTCGCCAAGCATATGAGTCACCCCAGCTCACCTTGCGTCCACTACCTTCAGCCATTAATGAATACCCCCCCCATTGCACCCCCATGTATTCCAACACCCCCGCCCAGTTCACCGGAGACAACATTGTTCGACTCTATAGACATAGAGGGCACGGACGAGCTTAATTCTAATCAGAACTACTCAACCGACAACCACATTCTAGGTTCTCAATGAGAACCCTTCCACGGCGCTTCCGAGACTTATGGAAAGGGTGAAAATTTTATGGACCGCTTTGACCGCGATCAATATGCAAAGGAGCGGCTCGAAAACCTTTATTATCCATTTGCCTCATGCCAGGAGTGGGATATCGCGTCATTTCTCTTATGGTCAACTTTGTCTATGAGAGCCATTGATGAATTTCTCAAGCTGTCATTGGTACGTACTTCTTTGATGTATTTGTTGCTTGTTCTGATTTTTACTTAGATTTCAAACCTTTGCCTCTCGTTTAAAACTGCAAAAGCTCTCCGCGGATGTGTCGAAATGCTTCCAAAGGGCCCTCCTTGGAAATCCAAAACGATCCCACCAATTCCAGGCTATCCAACCCGTGAACCGATGATCCTCTACTTCTGTGACTCTCTTGATTGTTTGCAGAAATTATTCGGCAACCCTCTGTTTGCAGGCCAGATGGATTTCTGCCCCTACCGACTCTACAGAACTGCTCAGCACCTTGTTTGTGTGTACAGTGAATGGATGACAGGAGATGGTGCATGGGAAATGCAGGTGCGTAATTGATTGGTTGGTTTCATTCAACGTTTCTAATTGTCTTATCTTAGAGCTCTATACCTAAAGGCGCGACACTGCTTGGGACGATTCTGTCATCGGACAAAACAAATATCTCAATCATGACAGGCAATCGCATTGCGCACCCGGTCCTTCTCAGTCTCGCCAATATACATTCACAAGTCCGCAACAAAGCATCACACCAAGCATTCAATCTCCTCGCTCTATTGCCCTGCCCGAAGTTCCTTACAAAACAGGCTAATCTGCGCGGCATGTTGGAGAACCGAGTTATTCACCACTGTTTGGACATCATTTGCGAACCATTGAAGACTGCCGCTCGTGTTGGCGCAATGATGGCAGACCCTGTCGGCAATTTACGATTTTGCTTCACACCACTTGTTTTATATATCGTCGACACACCTGAAGCCGCGATGATTGCAGGAGTCGCAGGAAAGACCTCCCACCTAACAATGGCCTCCGACTCATCGTTTGGTAATCCTGTACAGAGCGAGCCACATACCGCACCAACCACACTAGCCCAACTTGCTGCTATTGCCTCCATTGCTTCTCCGTGGAATTTGGAGGAGTACAAAAAGGTTGCGATGACTTTTCGCTTGAATGGTGTTCACGAGCCATTTTGGAGAAATTGGTTTCTTTCTCAATCAAACGACGTCGCGGACCCTTATCGCTTCCTCACCCAAGAAATCTTGCATTACCATCACAAGCAGTTCTGGGATCACGACTGCAAGTGGTGTATCAAGCTTGTTGGTGCTGCAGAGATTGACTTTCGCTTTACGCTCCTACAGCCCATTATTGGATTTCGTTACTTTGCCAGTGGAATTTCGCAGCTCAAACAAGTTACAGGACGTGACCACCGCAATGTAGAGCGCTACATAGTCGCTATCATCGCTGACGCTGCACCGAGAGACTGTCTTATTGCTATTCGATCTCTTATGGAATTTCGCTACTACGCCCAGATCCCTGTCCTAGATGACGCCACATTGGCTAGGGCCTTTACAGCGCTCAAGACGTTCCATGATCACAAGGCTTCACTTCTTGATACTGGCGCTCGGGTCGGAAAGAACAATAGGCACATGGACCATTTCAACATCCCAAAGCTCGAGTTTATGCACAGTTTAGTTCCGAGTATCAAGTGGGCAGGTGCCGCTATCCAATGGTCTGCTGATACAACTGAACATGCGCATATCACAGAAATCAAAACCCTAGTGACTTTGCAAACAATCAAAACTATGACCAGCAGATCTGCCGATATCTTGACCGAAAGGAGAAGCGTCGCGATTTCGATCTTGCAACCTCAATCCGCGAAAAAGGGGTGGATATTGCAAGTCATATCAATGATGCCACCAATGACGACACTGAAGATACAGTCCCTGCATGGATTGAGGAGCTTGAAACAAATGAAGAACTGACTGGTCCTTCACGTAGCCTCCCGGACTTTTTTACAGATGCACAGCTACTGCTAGCCAAGCCGCCTTCGGACATTATTTTCCCTCTTCGTACCTTTGCATTACCATCAGTTGCATTCCGGCTCAATTGCCAACCTGACATCAGTTGCATCAGTATTGATGACCTTGCGAACAAGTTCAAAATCCCTGACTTGAGGGACGCTTTGCAAAACTACGTACGTTCTACTCAACCGAACTTGATTGCAGGAATGGGGCATCGTGTTGGGGGGGTTCGGCGAGCAGCATCAGATGTTCGACTTCCGTTCAATGACCTTTCTGTATGGTACTCCATTCGCATCCAACGGCGGTGCTCTGACGGCACCGTTGGTCTGACTTATCCCGAGAAAATGCTTGGATACCTCTGGTTGGACACATGGTCGATGTGACGTTGTAATCATCTCATACAAACTTGATGATCACGACACCACTCCTTCTCTCGGTCTACAAGGTATGTATTTTCTTTTGTGTTCAGCGAGATGAACCTAGGCTAATTACACTTTAGATCATTCTGTAGTACAATTGCACCTCATCATCCATCCCGTTGGGCATATCCCTATGGGGACACCCATGTATCTTACTTACGTTCAACGCTTTGACATCATACCACAGTCATCTCAGAGTAGGCACCGGGTACTAATTCCAGACCCAGTTACTGGCATGTATATGCTCAAACGTGCGAAGAGGGCAGACCAATCGCATATGGGTGATATTGTTCCACTCACGCAGTTCAGGATGCCAGTACAGCTAATTCCACGTTTTGGTGCTATTGCCGATCGTCAATTGACGAAAGAGACCAGTCTTGAGTACAGCAATGAGTTTTTTTTGAATAGGTTCTTCGACAAGGATAAATTTTGTTACCTTCTTAAATGTAGTACTGTAGACTAGCGATCTGAACTTGACCAAATTTGTGCAATCATTTTTTTAGTTTGACGCTTGAAATTTCCCCTGGCAGAAGGAAACGAAAATGAATTTGTTAATAAAAATTTTATTGATGGTTTGTAGTCGAGTAAGAACAGAAATGTTATCCGTCAAGGACTACAACAACGCTGTTGTAATGGAATAAAAAAATTTATTAATGGGTCGTAGTCGAGTAAGAACAGAAATCTAATCCGTCGACATCTCTTTGATATATGTAATAATTCTACTAATAACACCTCGTGCTAAAACTTAACTTCAACTTCTTCATCCCAACTTGTCTCGATATCGCTCATGCGCTCACACTACTCCCTCACTGAAGTCCTGGTTGTAAGTTGGCGATTGGGGTTTGAGCCCCCCAAAGCTCACTCCCTGTCCCACAACATTTGGTCTTTCCGGTTTGGCGGGGAACGGCCTCAATTCTGGATCTCAGGGTGCAGTGGCCATGATCTCTTATCATTTCAACCCTTCTCGTTTCTCATTTCTCATTTCTCACCTCTTGTTTCTCGTTTCTCATTTCTCATCACCATTCCTTACCAATCCAGTGCCTATGACGATCACCGTGGCGACTTCCACAACCCCATCCACAAGTATTGAACTCTCATCTCCTCGTCCGCTTCCTCTACAGTTTATCCAACCGACGATGCCATCCTCAATGTCCTACATCCTCGACAACATTTGCAAGTGGATGAGCTTCCCCCTCTTCACCACAAGTCAGGTGATGGCTTCCTCCTTTGCATCGCAGGCAGTCACCTCTGGCAACCTCGTAAATCCCATCTCCTCGTCAGCTTCTGCTACAGTTTATCCAACCAACGATGCCATCCTCAATGTTCTACACGCTCGTTTCCATTCAGACTTGCCGTACACAAGCATATCAACCTCCACTCTCGTCGTAGTCAACCCCCACAAGTCGCTGGCAAACATAAATGAAGTTTCTGTCAAGGAATATGAAGAAAAGTGTTACAAGGACACCAGCATGCCTTTGCAGAATGGTCCCACTCCTTTGCAACCTCACCTTTACGAATTCGCGGTCCGTATTTGCCTGCTCATACTAAGGGGGGATCAGTCGCAGTCTGTAATATTCAGGTGAGTCCGTAATGTTCAAGTTATCGTGTTTCTTTCTGCTTGACGTATTCAACAGAGGAATTACCAGCTCGGGCAAGAGCTTCAGTAGCAGTTTACTGGTTAATCAGTTCCTGCAGCTCTCGACGCACTCGAAGCAGGAAGCAAAACCCGCAAAACAGATCAAAGCCCTTGGCTCCATCCTCAACGCATTTGGAAACGCAAAAACTGTCATGAATGCTAACGCTTCACGCCATGGCAGGTATCTCGAACTCCACTTCAACGATCGCGGTCGCATCTCTTCAGCCAAAATCCTTACTTACAGCCTCGACAAGACCCCTTACTCGGCTGTCACACGAAGAACGAACCTATCACGTGTTTTACCAACTCCTCGCCGGTGCTTCTCCTCAGGAGCGAGATCATTGGGGTCTCGAGGATCCTTCGGATTACGCCCTGCTTGCTTCCAGTGGATGTTATCGTCTGCCTTCAGGCTCCTTCAGTGACGACTCCATTGCTTTCGGCGAACTTCAAGCGTCTTTGAAGTTGCTTGGATTCAAACCAAAGAATATCTCATCTATGTTCCAGCTACTGGTCGCCATTCTCCTACTTGGAAACTTGCAGTTCAGTGAAGCAGACGCTGAAGACGTCTCTGCATACATTCACAATATTCAAACACTGGATCAAGCAGCGAGAATGCCACCTGGAGTCACTTTGGAAGATCTTAGTCAAACATTAACATCACACGAACCACTGGACCGTTTCATGCATCCGGTTGGTCACTAAACTCTTTCGATAAGTGATGCCCCAATCCACAGCCATGGTGGATGACCTGTGTTCACAGGATGGGACGACAACAGTGACATTACCGGTCAGCATAGCAATGGGAAAACCGCTGTAGATACACTCTCAGACATGATTTGACTAGTATTTCCCGGTTTAGCGTATCCTTGACTCGTTATAGAGCCTTTAGAATTAATACTCAAAAATATATATCAAATTATGTACATACAAAAAGCGCAATACGCCATCTGCTGAAATATGTAGAACAACTTGAAGAACAACATTTTTTGCGTGATAAGCACTATTAGTAGTGAGCCAAATTGTCGTGGCCCTCGCCACCGGGTTATGACACCTATGGGTCTCGGGAAGAGTCTACGACGTTCAACATCTGAGGTACTATGCGTATCTCAGGCTACACATAACTACATGTATCTACATGTTTTATGGTGTTCGGCAGATCCGGGTCTCTGGGGTTATGAGGTGTTACGTATCCTATGCTTACTATGGCCAGCTGAACCGTTTTGCTGATGTATGCCGGAAATGGACAAAATGACAACTTGGTGCAAGAGTTGCCAGAAATGACCAAGCGCGTAAGAATGATGGCATCGATAAAATGCAGCGGACCGAGACTTTTGATAAGATGTATCTGGATGACAGTGGTTATCCAGATTCATACTAGTGACAAGAATCCGAAAGTAGTATCTAGCCTTGTAATGCACAGTAGCGTTGGCTGAAACAACAAAGTACACCAGAATGGGTGAAACGACAATTAGTATAAGAGTTACCAGAAGTGACCAAATGCATGAGAAAGGCGGTATCGATCAGATATAACAGAATGGAATATCCGGTAAGATATGTCTGGGCGACTTAGTTTACCAAGATTAATCCTAAAGACGAGAATCTGAAAAGAGTGCCTACCCTTATAATGGACAGTGGTGCTGATGAATACTGCCGTCGATGTCAGCATGATAGCACTTGCTCAGCACGTCCCTGTTAGAGATCATCAGATCAAGGACGATAAACCTCACAAGGATTGCAAGGGTACGATAACGAATGGCATGTATTGGAGGGGTAGGTCAACGGCTACCTGCCCGAGAGCGTCTTCTCAATAGTTGTCTTACTTGTACCGATGTATTGACAATTGAGCGTATGATCTAAATTGTCAGGTTCACACTGAATTTGCACACTTATCAACAGATGGAATAAAGCAAATATAATATCATCTGTGTTTTGCTATACAACGGGCTAATGGCAGGTTCGTGCATACTAATTTATGGTTCCTTATGCTGTCATAGACTCGCCGGAGTACCTGCTGCTGCTGCCGCCTGTTTCTCAGCCCTCTTCTCCTTGATCTTCGCTAGTGCGCTATTCTTCAAAAGTGGTCGTTGAGCTGATGAATAGCTTGGGAATATATGGCTGATAAGTTGAAAGAGGTGGTTGGCGATGAGTAGCAGTTGTCGGATATGTTAACATGCGCACCGGTTCCACCACACCATGAGATCGTTAACCTCTTCCTTCTCCTCGACATCCTCGAAGAGTTCCAATACGCTATTGTAAAAGCGTTCGGAGTCAGTTACTGTGTCCGAACGAGAAAAGACCGCGGAAGAGCTGAGGGCAAATCGACACTAGGAGAGAAGGGAAGATGTATACAGCAGGGGCGAGACATTGATCAGACTCAACACGAACCTGAGTAGCGATGTAAGCAATGGAAGCTGGGGTGACGTTTGTCATGCCATGAATTCGTGCATTTCCCGATCTCGTAGCCTTGTTCTCCTTCTCGACGGAACTCGGCGATGTGAAGACGTGCTTGTACGCCTGCATGAAACACAAGTGAACATATTAGCAAGAAGCACAACGATGAAACCCGCTTACTGATATAAGAATGTGGTTTCTAAACAAGCCCTTCCATGGATCGTCTGGATCGTACTTGTATCCTGCGTACAGAAAGATTGGCCACTGGTCACCCGGGACTACCATCTCCCCACTTCGCAGCTTCTCCTTAACTCTTTTGTAAACAAGCATTAGAAGGCGACAATGAAAGAAACAGAATATGCACTCTGTATTATTCCAATCCAATCCTGCGGGACAGAGGATCGCACCTGTACGTTCATGATGAAAACCACAATCCGACTTGACGTTGCGTGAGAGAGGTGGATGCAGGGATTGACCTTGAGGGGTTATCCAGTCCAAGATAGGACCCTTTAGGCTCTTTGTGTCGTCAGATCGCGCACTCGACACTCCCTTCTGTATCTATAAGAGGAAAGCTTTGATCAACATTAGAGTATTTCACTTTACCGAACGCACCATCTCAGCGATACCTACGGTATCCTCCTCGGATCCATTCATGAGCCGCTCCTCAAGACCTGGGATCATCATCAACAACGCCTCAAAAACTCGATGCTCCCGGCGTTGCCTATTGTATAAACAGTCCAAATGCAGTCAGGCTTCGACTTGAGACAGCAGGAGACATAAATGAACTGTACTCATAAGTGAACGACTCCTCTGGTTCTTCTGCTAGTTCACCCACACGCAGTAGACCATTTGTAATAAGAGTCGCAACATTGCACAATGCATGTATGGTCCGGCCAAAATGGCGGCCATGGTGAACTAGTGGATCGGTCTGACGTCTGCTGAGAGTAATAAATTTACAAAACAGATAGTTAAAAATCAGACAGTTACGGTCTTTTTCTAGGACCTAGTTGAAGAGCACTCGGTGTAGGCCTCTTACCGTTCGTAGAAGTACCGTCCTCAGACATTTGTCTGTGCTGGTGGCGACTGTGAGCAATTACTAGTCGAAGGATTTGAGCTAAGAGAGCTGGAAGAAGACAGAGACACACCACAAGTGTTGTGAGGAACCAGTCTGAGGGAGCTCCGCCTCGGCAAGTGTGGGTTGAGGGTTTATGTACAAACAAAAACATGACTCGACTCAACGACTCGGAGACGTCGTTGTGGGTGTACGTGTAAAAACCTATATAAGCGACCCAATTATCTATTAGAGGCTTATAACCCCCATTCAAACACGCTCACCCGGGCTCCAACCCTCACTGCGCCCTACAGACGCCTTCTACGAATCAACATCATGCCTCTCCCAAAAGATCTTCCGTTAACTCTAACCATCCCCACACACCATCAGTTACTTCTTCGTGAAGTGCGCGAAGCGACCCATGATGTTAAACAGTTGGACCCTATACGGCGTGAATTGACTATTTTTTACTGGTACGTGCGTTACGGGCGGCGTGTCAACAGTTTTAACATCCTTGTACAGGCCAGTCAACAAAAGAGAACGTGTCACGCCAAGCGACTTGCACAAATATCGCGAAACTCACGAATTCCTGGGCCCATGTTGTCTCTGTCCACTTTTTGTGGAAAACGGCCTAGGAAATTTCACAGAGTCCGCGATATTTATCCAGACATCAGGCCACTTCTCTGGGCAATATGTTGCGATGTGTGCTAGAGGAGAATGCAGTTATCTAGGTCAGCTTCATTTTTGGACTCAATACCGTATGCACTCACATCCCTCCACCCTTCCAGCGCCACTTGAGCGCATCTACTCGAAGTGTGGGGTACATGTGAGAGTATACCCTCTTCGAGGTAGGTCACGATTCAACCCCCGATGTATCGTATGAAGCTGACCGGTTCTTACTAAGATCCTGGCAAAGTGTGTCCTCCACCTGTGTATCATCACAGCGAATTCGAGTCAGAAAGAAGGAGACAAATAAGTATGTACCACATCACTTACCAGAATAATAAGTCCCCACTGATGACGAGAAGGTGAACGCAATGCACCCCGTAGGACACCACTCAAGAGAACGTACGCCGTAGCAGGTAAGTGTATCTGGTTGCATTTAATGAAATCATTGACACAACTATTGTGGCAGATTTGAACGAACCTCTTGCTATATCCACGATTAGTTCCAGCAATCGCAAGAAATTTCAACGACTTAATTCTATGATATGACCTGGACTGACGGAAGTCGAATTTTGCAATTTATTTAGGAAGTGTGGGTTCTGCGGCATCATCACAACGTGGGACGTTAGCCCATTCCATTTCTGTCCCATAAATACGACAGACGAAGTACCCACTGACGTGGACTCGGACTGAGAAAGATCATAGTTTACGGAAAATTGTGTTACATCGACAGTAGAAAGCGAAAATGGTGTCTTTTTTTTTGAACATGAAGATCAGAATAGTACCGGAGTAAGAAATGAAAATGAGAAAAGATGGAGAAGTGCAGAAGCAAGGGCCCACTTGGCAGTAAGGTAGGCGCAAGTTTTTGGAGTTGTTTTTGCCAAAGGCACTGAATGTGCGGTTGCAAAGTTGGACGAGTACTGGGTCGATACAAGAAAAATAGACAAAGGAATGCCGAAGCATGGCGGATGACAATTTGCACTGCATTGCGTACCAGTCTGACATGAAAAAATACATAGACTTGAGACCTGGGGAGGTTCTGATAGGTTCGAGTCGATTAACTCGAAGCAGCAAAAGGAAGAGAACGAAAATAGAAATAACTATGGACTGGGATAACACGGCATGCATGTCACTGCTCACATTCATGAGCACCCGGGTGTGAAGCGAACTAACTAAATAGAGAAAGGCAAAAAAGAAAAGAAAAAAAAAAAGAAAAAGGAAGAGCATGGAGAAAAGACCGGCATGGGATCTTGAGAAGCAGATAACAGGAGACAGTATCAAACCTTTGTCACTGTTCAGCACCTGCAAAGAAGACCTGTCGGATGCAGAGAGCATGCAATAGAGGCAAACCTGAATGCGTGCGATAACGGTAAACCTTCGCTAGTGCTCAGCACCAGCGAAGTCACGGTAGACGACGCCTAAAGGACTTGAAGGAGAGCTGGACTCAAGGTAGAGTGTGTGACGATGACCAAGTTCGCAGGATGACTGAGTTGAAGGGGCCTATATGTACGCCAGACAAGAGTCGATAATGCCGCCACAGAAGAAAGTAAGGATTGAGACTTCACCAGTGCTCAGCACCGGTGAAGTGTGGACTTGAAGTGAAACTAAGTACCGTGTAGTGGAGTTCAAGTTCAAGGTTAGTCCGACTCGGAGTGACGATGACCAAGTGATTGAGTCATGTGACTGCAGTGAAGCAAGATCCCAGGTCCGAGATTGGCAGAGTCCAAGTTGGAGTGCCCGAATTGGAAAGTCGAAGTCATTCCGAGTCGATGAAATTTGAAGCACTGCCGCAAGCCTTCACTCACCCTCGTCGTCATCTACTTTTTCGCTGGTGCTGAGCGCTGAGCACTAGCGAAATTTATCGCCTTCACACCCCCCCCGGTGGTTTACTGCTATTAGTACACGCTGCTCCTGTGGTCTCATTCAAGTCCTTTCGCCGGTGCTGAGCACTAGGGAAAGTTTACCATTTTTCCATACTACATCCTGGTTTACTGCTGTCCCGCACTGCTCCTGTGGTCCCCCTCAAGCCCTCAGAGGTCTTCTATTTCGCTAGTGCTGAGCACTAACGAAGGT